>VDFB02377904.1:0-53548 GCA_007258455.2 Sequoia sempervirens
AGAATCACTTCTTTATTCGTCAGCTTCAGACGGCTCGTACATCGGATGAATAATGAGAGAAATATTAATATTTAATTGAATTAATTAAATAGTAATTAATTGGAGTTTATAATATAAAGTTATAATATTTTATTATAACTTAAGTGATTTCAGTGAAGGGGGTCGCCATCATCAGAAAGGGGCCATTTGACGATTATATTTTATTATTTAAATTTAATCGGAGACTATTGAAATAATTAAAAGAAAGAGGTCGAATTATTTAAAAATCCCTATCTTTAAGGAATTCGCACTTTTCAAGAAGATATAAGCTTTGCATTGAAATTCGAGCTATTATGTCATTTTGTGAATTGAAAATTGATCAAGTCTTGAGCAGAGCAGAGAAGCTTTAGGGTTTCAGTCTCAAAAGCATTGGGGAATGAGCCATCTCCTGTGAGTGCGATTCAGAGGGTGTGAAATATCATCCGATTTATTGCCAGGCAGAGGAATTTCTTCATCCAGAAGAAATTACAGAGCATTCAGAGATCATTTACCATTAGAGTTTCGTTAAGGATTTCATCAACAGGGGATTCCTTCACCCAGGCGCACATTCTAATTGAAGTCAGAGATCTTAAGGAAAGTCGTACTTTGCATTTATTGCTGCTGCTGCAGCCGTACTGTTTGTACCAGGCCGTACCATCATTGGAAAGGGCGTACCTTCAAGATTAAGCAAAACGCCTCACTTCTCTTCAGTCTTTCACCACTGACAGGGGCGCCTATATATCTGGTTTTGTTCTGGAACGTCAGGAGGGAGAAAGGAGTTTACTTGCAGCCGTACCATATCAATCTCTTTACCAGCTTGTTGCAATTTCCAGGTTTTCAATAAACAATCATTGCTTTTCTATTTGCATGTATCTGGATCTTTATTGTAATCACCTCAGAGGAGTAATAGATAGACTGGCATCATTGTTAGCAATAGAATCTACCGTTTTCAGTGTTGATTTATTTTTATAGAATTTATTTGCAATTTCTTTCAAAATCGCCATCTTCATTATTTATGCAAAAAACTCAAAAACTGTCAAAAAACCAAAAACCTTCAAAAATATCAGAAAAATAGTTAGATCCGGAAGATAGGGGAAACTAGGGTTTCTACAGTGGTATCAGAGCTAAATCCTGCCATCCTAAGGGTTTAGCAGTCTTATGCAGCCTGAACAGTTTGGGTCTCACAGGTATTACACACGCAGAAGTGCTCTGATTGACAGGCAACAGAGTTTGAGTAGGCAGCCGGAAAACATGGCTGACAGAACAGATAATCCTAGGACAGAGATTCCTCCAAATAACAGAGATCAGGACGATGCAGAGGTTCTTCTAGCTCTTAGAGATTTACGAGCAGGTCAACGACAGTCCAATGATGTATTACAGCAATTGACAGTAGCACTTCAGAGATTGAGCACTCTGAGGAGACCGTCACCACATCGTGACGATGAGAGGAGTGAAGCAGGATCTCGCAGGGCACGTAGGACAGCCTCACGGACAGCAGATAGGCCTACCAGGCCAACTTTTGTGAGACAGGAGGCCGAGGAGGTCATGGCAGGTGAGGAGCATGAGGAGTTGTTCGCTGATACGCTTATGGCAGCGAACGAGGAGTGGGAGTTGGTACCACCTGAGGTCAGAGAACGGATCACTTTTGACCGTTTTATTACACAGAGGAGAGAACACCATAGAGGTCGGTAGGATTGGAGACCGAAACAGCAGAATAATGACTTGAAACATGCTACAAACCGACTCGATCTAGCTATGTTCGATGGTAGTGGTAAAGTGACAGCTCAGGCATGGATTAGTAAGCTGGACACTTTCCTTACATTGCATCCGATGGCAGAGAGGGATGCAATCAGATATGCGACACTACATCTAGAGGGAGTAGCTTATGATTGGTGGCACCACGGTATGGTGACGCTACAGCATGACAGGATCACTTCATATCAGGAGTTTGTGGACAGATTGGTTGAGCGTTTTGACAGGAAAGATCCAAAATCTTACTTCAGAGACTTGGCTCAATTTAGGCAGAGTGGCAGCTTGGAGTTGTATATTGGTGACTTTCAGAAGTTATCAGTTATGGTTCTGAACATCTCCGAGAGGTGATTGGTAGTGCTCTTCATGGAGGGATTGACAGAGCCACTGAGAGGTTGGATCAAAGCCTTTGATCCTCCTTTGTTACAGGAAGCGATGAAGAAAGCACGAAGTATGGAGTTGACAGCACCTTCTAGTAGATTCAACTCCAGAGGTAATTCATCTTGCAGGGACAATAAGGGTTTTAACAAAAACAGAGACAAGTCTGATTTTAACAAAGAAAAATCAGATTTTAGGAACGATTCAAAAGGTAAATCAGCAGCTCCACCTTTGGATCGAGAGGCCCTTAATGATCTACGCAGGAAGAAGCATTGCTTCTACTGCAAAGGTCCCTATGACGCCAATCACGATTGTCCTTAGAGGCCTAAGGGCAAGGCAAATCGAGTGATGTGGGCGTACTACGAGGACTCAGAATCAGAAAATTCCGAACAGCAGGAGAGTTCTGAGGATTCAGAGTCAGAGGCTTCAGAGCCTAGAGCAGAGACGGGGCCAGAGCTTCAGATACAGGAGGCCCGCTTATCTAGCATTCAGCAGGAGGGCTCATTCAGGATTCGTGGTGTGTTAGCAGGACAGAGGGTCATTACCCTTCTTGATACAGGAGCTACACATAATTTCATAGATGCTAGATTTGTTGAGAAACGCGGACTCATCACTGAGGAGTTCGAGGGCATTAGGGTTACGGTGGCTGACGGATACACTTTGAGGTGTGAACGCATGATTAAGGATCTCCCTTTACGCTTGAACAATTATGAGTTCAAGGCTGATTACTACGTAGTTAACATGGGAGATATTGATTTGGTCTTGGGAATGAAGTGGCTTCATTCATTGGAGGAAGTCACTCTTCGTCTCAAGGACATGGAGATCCGTTTTGATGTTGACGGGAAAACACACATACTAAAGGCAATTCGGGACAGCAACATCAAAACAATTTCTTTTCGTTGGATGGAGAGGCTCATGCGTCACGACATGGTTGAGTGGGCTGCCGAGTGCACTTTAGCACCTATACAGGAGGGACAGCGAGATATCATCGGTTATCTGGCCAGTTGAGAAATTCGAGCATGATAAAAGGTATTTAGTGAAGATATTCCACCGGGGGAGACCTCAGGGCCGAGGCATAGAGAGCACATTATAGAGCTCGAGGAGGCTAAGCCGTTATGATAACTCCTTCTGAGCATCCTAAGAGGTTGAAGGATGAGATAGAAAAGTGTCATGTCCCCATTTTGATGAGCATCGAGTTAAATTAAGATTGGCCTATCGGGGAGACCCTCATTAAAGAGGTAGTGGTTGAAGTCGTTTAGGAGCTGAAACGGCTTGAACCGGCGATGTTGATCAATTGGCGCCGTTTAGGCTCGATCGGAGACTTTTGCAGAGTGCTATTTTAAAAGCGATTCAGCGATCGGCGTAGGACCGAGCTATTTTTAGCAGTATGGCTTTGGTAACGTTCAGAATCACTTCCTTTGTCGACAGCATCAGACGGCTCGAGCATCGGGTTAATAATGAGCGAGATATTAATATTTAATTGTATTAATTAAATATTAATTATTGATGGTTATAATATAAAGTTATAATATTAAATTATAACTTAAGTGATTTGCCTTGAGGGGGTGCGCCCATCATCAGAAAGGGGCCAGTTTGAGAATTAATTTATTATAAAATATCTGGCTGAAGACTATGGGAATATTAAATGAATTAAAAGTTGAATATTTAAAAATTCCCTATCTTTAAGGAAATCGCACTTTTGTGCAATAAAGGTTTGCATTGGTTTTGAGCCATTACCGAGCTACATTTTATAGATTGAAAATTGATAGATCTTTGCGGAGAGCAGCGGGAGACCTTTAGGGTTTGAGTTGAAATTCTTTGGAGAAACGAGCCATCTCCATGGTCGGTTGAGAGGTGTGAGATATCACTTGCGTTCTGCTGCCGATGTGAGATTTCTTCATCAGAAGAGATTCTGAGCTTACGGATATCATCCATCGTCGATTTCCACGGAAAGTTTCTTCAGCGGGGGTTTGAGAGTGTATCCATTTAGAGGCATTCACTTCTGCGTCCATAAATCGAGGGAGATCACGGAGAGTTTGAAGGGCCGTACCGAATTCATTTGTACATCGCAGTGGTAGGTATACATGCAGTAGTACTATCCATCTTGAGGCATAGTTATTAAGGGAGCTTTTGCCAGGGGTTTGATTCAGAAGATATATATTTATCTAGGCGCATATCCCTTGTTATTCTGGAGACTAAAAAGAGAAGCCGTATTTATTATTATTAATTGTTGTCTCAGCCGTACAAAGCAGTACTGTACAGGCCGTACCATCCAGAAAGAGGCATATTTTTATGAGGAAGCAAATCGCCTTTCATTCTTGACTTCTGCCTTCACCATTTTTAGGCGTCCACAGTCTAGGCTTCATTTGGCAACTTCAGACAGAGGGAGAAGGGGATTTTGTTGCAACCGTACCAGATTCTCCAGCTTATTCATTGCTGTTTCAAAATCAGGTTTTCAAATATTTATTGCCTTTTACTTTGCATGTTATCAGAACTTTATTGTAATCATTGCAAAAGAATAATATATGAACTGGCTTCAGTATTCGTGTTAGGGTTTGATGTTTACGGAGTTAAATACTTTTTATAGAATTTATTCTTCATTTATTGCAAAATCGCCATATTGCATTTTATGCTCGAAAACCTCAAAAACGTCAGAAAACTCAAAAGACAGTCAAAAACCCTAAAATCTGGAAAATCATCAAAATAGTGGAATCTGAGCTTGAAGGCGGGGTTTCTCACATTAATTATCAGGAGCTAAATCCGCCATCTGAGGGACTTTATCTTAATACGAACGGTTTGGGTCTTATCGAATTATTACATTCGAGTGAGCTTTGGTTGTGAGCCGAGAGTTCCCGATCCCTCTGAGGAAAACATGGTAGCGGTAATAATACGATAGAGCAGTTAATGCGAAACGAAGAATCCACATAACCACTTAAGTCGAGCGGTCACGAATGCTTGCATGCGCGAGATCTTCGTGTAGGTCAACGGCTGATCAAATGGTGTATTACGGCCGGTTGAGTTGCACCGAGCTGAGTACCAGGGGCATCACCACGCCAGTAGCGATGGCGAAGTGTTAGAAGGAGTTCCCTTGAGGAGAGCTCCCTAGGGCGAATGTCATGGAGGCCAGCCCGAGGTAGAGCCTACTAGAGCCCCACTTTCACCAGAGGCAGAGGCAGAATGAGGATTCTCTCCAGTGAAGCATGAGGAGTTTGTTACGTTGGCCACTGGGACAGCGAACGATGAGTGGCAGTTAGTATCACTTGAGATCAGCGGAAGGATTACTATTGACAGAACACCACAAAACACAGAAAGAGAAGTAAATAGCATGTTTCAGGAGTATAGCATTCTACCGCAGAAAATTAAAAAGGAACTTCCTTTCTTGAGCTTCATGGATTTGCACCCGAGACTTTGTCATAAGACAGAGTTGGCAAGAAAGGAATATCTCACTATAGCTCGTGAGTTGTTTACACCTGAAAGGGATAGAGAATCTACACATAAGCATGATACAACTCTTCGTCATAATGATTCGATATCTTCAGTCTCCTATGAAGAAGGCAGAAATTTATGTGATGAATTTGATAGAAGTGCTGATTTAATTCGAGAACACACTAGCACAGCCTTGAGTAATGATTTACCTACATCGTCCTTGCAAGAGGTGGCCCAAGAAATCTCTACCATGGAGGCTACTTCTGATTTTTATAACAGCGATGTTGAAACTTCGCGTGAGCATGAGCCAGCAGTTGTTTCACAGATGCAAAGTAACCCTATTGAGTTGTCACGTGAAGAGACTCAAGAGTTGGGTACTACAGATGCAATTGGTGTTGATAATTTATATCATGGTGAGTCTGATTTTCCGGATCAGACCTTTGAAAACCAGCTAGAGGATTCATATGTTGTTATGGAATCTTAGAATCATGCTTTGGTTGAGCATGCAGTTACTTTGGGAGTAGAAGCGTGTGAAGATACTGTCATACCAGCAACTTCTACCGTACCAGTTGAGCCATCCTTTGAGGTACCAAGCAGCAGTACCTTAAATGCTGAGGTGTGCATGGATGAAAGCACACATGATGTTGTTTATCATGCGGTGAGCGATGACGGATCAGCGTCATATCATAGTGCATATGGTGAACCGGAAAACTTGTATGGGGGTCGTAAGCTACAGAATCCTCATCTTTTGGTTGGGCAACTACAAGTGAATGACAATATGATTGCCACGGCCCTTGAGCATTTTGACGTTGCTCGTCAGATGTTGACTACCTATGGTTGGAGTCCTCCTTTGACAGATGAGCACAGTGATAGTGGTTTTTCCCTTGCAGTGATACATGCACTCCGAGAAGCAATTGGAACGATGAAACAAAACTACCTAAAACTACTTGCGGACAGG
The DNA here is from genome assembly GCA_007258455.2 of Sequoia sempervirens. Lineage (NCBI taxonomy): Eukaryota > Viridiplantae > Streptophyta > Pinopsida > Cupressales > Cupressaceae > Sequoia > Sequoia sempervirens. The sequence goes on from VDFB02377904.1 coordinate 6,530, forward strand.
GATTTCCTTCTCGAGTGGGATTGCATTTGTTATGATGCATTGAAGGGAAAGGAGGAGCGGATCGATGAGCTCACTCATGCGCTTGAGGTGACTATGGACTCATTGCAGAGCACCCAGTTGGCTCTTCGAGAGTCACAGTTACAGATTGAGAGGTTTACCGTGGCGTTGAGTTTAGCACAATCTTCACCATCTTTTGATATGGTTCAGTCTTCCATGGCAGCAGTTGGTGAGGAGCATACACCCATGGTTCATAGCAGTGAGGGATATGTTGAGGATGTGGTTACATCCATCACATTCACAGGAGCAGTTGATACAGATAGGATGAGTGCACTCGATGAGAGTAGCAGTGAGCCACGCGTTGCACCAGGTTCTCTTGAGATTAGTTTTGTGATGGGTGATGTAGGGCAGTTCATTGATAGTTCCTGTGACATGGTTGTTGATTCACGAGAGAGTTGTGTGACAACCCTCGACACTTGTCCATCTTCACAGCAGATATTCAGAGTCTCATCCAGTTGGGAGATTGGTACTTATGATGATTTGTTTCCCTCTCCTGGAAGCAAATCAATCTTTTCATCTGTTGCAGTTGACTATGATCGGCAGCTGGTTGAGCCAAGTCAGGAGTACAACTCAGTTACAACTCAGTTTATTATTCTAGCGATTCAGAGATGGATGATTCAGATCAGTATGGAGTGATTGTGCAGTTTGTGAATAATCCATTATTTGAATTTGATGGTGGTTTGATCTATGATAACCCACTCTTCGAGTTGGACGCTGATCGTACTCTTGATGTTAGTTCTTGGTTGGGTGATAATCGTAGTGTTTGGGATTGTTCCAGTGCATCGCAATTCCAAACAAGACTCACAGAGGAGTTTAATGAGGTGTACATGGTGAGGAGTGCTTATAGTTTTTCCTTTGATCCACCTGTACATGATTTGTATTTGATGCACCATACTTGTGCACAGGGTGATTCTCTCGGTACAGTTGAGGGGAGTAATTCATTATTGTGTGCAGAGTTACCATCTTCACAAGATGGGGTTGGCGGCTGCAAGTACTTGACTCAGTTGTCTGTGGGGTATTACTTGCAGGGACAGCAGTCCGTTTTACATCATGCCGATGTGTATTTGACAGGGTTTGATACTTCTATGTCACAAATTTTCCATACAGGTACATGGTTACAGGGCGACTATGGTGTTAGTTGGCATGATGGCTGGGTCAGTTATCACATCCATGAGGTTGTGGCAGAGGACAGGGAGAGATTCAGTGTAGCAGATGCTTCTAGAAGATATTTTCTCCACATGACCGATGGGTGTGAATTCAGACTGTATTGGGATCCAGGTGGTGACAGTTTGGGTACTGAGTATTGGATGGGTCCCACTGGGTCACTTCACTATTCTCAGCATGGTGAAGTTGGAGGCAGTAGAGCGTAGTGGCAGTCGGAGGATGACAGTCACGACAGACTTTCACTCTGGGTTTGATAGCTTGTGCAGTTGAGTTTTTGTTGATGCTACAGGAGACAGTTCGAGATGTGTGGGACATTTCACAGTTTTTCTTTTGGGCCTCCCGAGGATTGGAGTTTCTTTGCAGTGGAGATTGCTTGGGGTCAAGCAATTTTAGGGAGGGCGGACTGTCATGTCCCCATTTTTGACGAGCATTAGAGTTCGTAAGATTGGCCTATCAGGAGACCCTCGTAGGCTGACAGAGTGGTTAGAGGGTTGTTTGGGAGCTTGGCTCAGCTTCAGACAGGCAGTGTTGATCAATTGGCCTTCGTTTGGGCTCGATCAGAGACTTTTTGCAGAATTGCTATTTTTAGCAGTTCCTGGCAGTCAGCGTGGGACCCCTGCTATTTTTAGCAGTATGGCTTTGGTAACGTTCAGAATCACTTCCTTTGTCGACAGCATTAGACAGCTCGAGCATCGGGTTAATAATGAGCGAGATATTAATATTTAATTGTATTAATTAAATATTAATTATTGATGGTTATAATATAAAGTTATAATATTAAATTATAACTTAAGTGATTTGCCTTGAGGGGGTGCGCCCATCATCAGAAAGGGGCCAGTTTGAGAATTAATTTATTATAAATATCTGGCTGAAGACTATGGGAATATTAAATGAATTAAAAGTTGAATATTTAAAAATTCCCTATCTTTAAGGAAATCGCACTTTTGTGCAATAAAGGGGTTTTGCATTGGTTTTTGAGCCATTATGACATTTATGAATTGAAAATTGATCAGTCTTTGCCAGAGAACGGAGACCTTAGGGTTTGAGTTTGAAATTCTTTGGAGAACGAGCCATCTCCATCGAATCAGTTCAGAGGGTGTGAGATATCACCCGATTTACTGCTAGTGTGAGATTTCTTCATCCAGAAGAGATTACAGAGCTTACAGATATCATCCATCGTCAGAGTTTCACAGAAGTTTCTTCATCAGGGTTTCAGAGAGTGTATCCATTTAGAAGGCATTCACTTTACTTAGGCGTCCATAAATCAGGAGATCTGGAGAGTTTGAAGGAGCTGTACAAATTCATTTAATGCATGCAGCAGGCCGTACTTCTGTACCAGGGCCGTACTATCCATCTTGAGGCGTAGTTATTAAGGGAGCTTTTGTCAGGGGTTTGATTCAGAAGATATATATTTATCTAGGCGCATATCCCTTGTTATTCTGGAGACTAAAAAGAGAAGCCGTATTTATTATTATTAATTGTTGTCTCAGCTGTACAAAGCAGTACTGTACAGGCCGTACCATCCAGAAAGAGGCGTGTTTTTATGAGGAAGCAAATCGCCTTTCATTCTTGACTTCTGCCTTGACCATTTTTAGGCATCCACAGTCCAGGCTTCATTTGGCAACTTCAGACAGAGGGAGAAGGGGATTTTGTTGCAGCCGTACCAGATTCACCAGCTTATTCATTGCTGTTTCAAAATCAGGTTTTCAAATATTTATTGCCTTTTACTTTGCATGTTATCAGAACTTTATTGTAATCATTGCAAAAGAATAATATATGAACTGGCTTCAGTATTCGTGTTAGGGTTTGATGTTTACGGAGTTAAATACTTTTTATAGAATTTATTCTTCATTTATTGCAAAATCGCTATATTGCATTTTATGCTCGAAAACCTCAAAAACGTCAGAAAACTCAAAAGACAGTCAAAAACCCTAAAATCTTGGAAAAATCATCAAAGCGATTGATGAATGAGGAAACGAGCGGGGTTTCTACAAAAGACAATAAAGGAGTTACTTGCTATGGGTCACATTCGACCTAGCAAATCACCATTTGCTTCTTCGGTTGTTTTGGTAAAGAAGAAGGATGGAACATTACGCATGTGCATTGACTACAGAGTCTTGAATAAGAGGACGATCAAAAACAGGTATCCAATACCTCGTATAGACGAGCTTATTGATGAGCTCCATGGTGCATGTTACTTTACCAAAATTGATTTACGGTCAGGGTATCATCAGATCAGGGTCCGTGAGCAGGACATAGAGAAGACTGCTTTCCGATGTCATTGTGGGCACTTTGAGTTCGTAGTGATGCCATTTGGGCTCACTAATGCACCAGCTACATTTCAGTCCACGATGAACAGGGTTTTTCATTCACAGCTGAGGAGATTCGTGTTGGTCTTCTTCGATGATATCCTTATATACAGTAGGACTTGGCAGGAGCATCTGGCTCACCTGGAGACCGTGTTGAGTATTCTTGAGAGGGAGTCCTTGTACGCCAAGGAATCCAAGTGTGACTTGGGGATGACCGAATTGCTATATCTAGGTCACATTATCAGTGCAGATGGAGTGCGGATGGATCCTGAAAAGATCCGCGCCATTATTGACTGGCCTACACCGGCAAACCTGACACAGTTGAGAGGGTTTCTAGGTTTGTGTGGATTCTACCGTAGATTCGTGAATGGTTATTCACGACATGCAGCCCATATGACAGATTTACTGAAGAAGGGTGCATTTATTTGGACTCCTGAGGCACAGGAATGCTTTATGAGATTTAAGGAGTTGATGACCACATGCCCTGTTTTGGCACTACCTGACTTTACGAAGCCTTTCGAGCTTCAGTGCGATGCATCAGGTGAGGGCATTGGTGCGGTGCTTATGCATGACAAACACCCGATTGTGTATGAGAGCCGAAAGCTCAGAGGGCCAGAGAGACTTTATAGCATATATGATAAGGAGATGCTCGCTATCATGCATGCCTTAGCAAAATTCAGACAGTATCTTGTTGGCAGCAAATTTTGCATAAAAACTTACCATAACAGTTTGAGACACTTCTTAGGGCAGCGAGATCTCAATGATCGTCAGCAGAAGTGGGTCAGTAAATTACAGGCATATGACTTTGATATCTCGTATATCAAAGGTACACAGAACGTAATAGCTGATGCTCTTTCACGCAGGCCATATTTGAGCTCTATGGTTCATATTACGGAGGATTGGAGGCATATGATTGTGGTAGAGTATGCCAAGGACACTTGGGCTTCCAGCATTGTTGAGGGATCAGCGGTTGATACCAGGTACACGCTTGTAAATGACTTGATCATTTACAAGAACAAGATATATTTAATCCCAGGGTCAGAGGTGAAGAACATAATCATGCGGGCCTTTCATGACGTGCCTACAGCAGGACATCCCGGGTACTTCAAGACCTACAGATAGATTTGGGAGAGATTCACATGGAAAGGACTCAAGGCAGATGTTCTTCAATACGTGCGTGAGTGCCCTGTTTGTCAGCAGAACAAGCAGGAGAACACGTACCCGGCAGGTTTATTGCAGCCACTTCCGATTCCTGACAAGAAGTGGGAATGCATGTCGATGGACTTCATTACGGGCTTGCCTAAAGCCCAAGGGCGAGATTGCATATATGTAGTTGTGGATCGGCTTACGAAGTATGCTCACTTCTTTCCGATCACCAATAACCTGCTAATGCCTACTACTGCAGCGTGTATTCTTCGCGGAGGTGTTCGTAATTCACATGGATTGCCTCTATTAATAGGAGTTACGAGATAGCTCCGCTCTGAGTCACTCGAGAGGTATTTAGACCTCGTGTGGGGACCGCTTACACCGAAAGCACCGAAGCACACCCCGGCAGCATCGATGGGCGCATCGGAGATTGTGAATAAGGGCGGGAAGGTTACCTCCTAAATTATACTGCGTGCATAGCGGTCAATGGCGATTTGTGAGTATTGTTACAACACGACATTCCATATGACCATTCAGATGTCACCTTTCATGGCGTTGTACGGTTATGAGGTGCCGAGTTTTCTGGATTTGCTACTGAGCGACAGTAGAGTGCCGAGTGCTGGAGACTTATTGCAGGAGAGTCAGGATACTATGAGGGCTCTCAAGGAAAACATCGCCAAGGCACAAAATCAGCAAAAGCAGTATGCGGATCAGAAGAGAACAGAGAGGCATTTTGAGGTGGGTGACATGGAAGAGTGGGTCAGAGAAGCTTAAGCCACAGTATTACGGTCCTTTCAGGATCCTGAGGAGAGTTGGCGAGGTGGCTTATGAGCTTGAGCTTCCGGTAGAGAGCAGGGTACACAATGTTTTTCATGTATCACGCCTCAAGAAGGCGTTGGGACATCGTGCGGTACCGTCTGCAGTTCTACCTCCCTTAGATGATGAGGGAAAGTTGATCTTAGTACCTGAGTCTATCCTGGAGTACAGAGAGAGACAGTTGCGTAGGAGGACTATTAGGGAATATTTAGTGAAATGGAGAGATTTGCCTGTTGAGGATGCTACATGGGAGAGCGAGGATATTCTGCAGCATCCGGAGTTGAGATTGCTTGAGGACAAGCAATTTCAGGAGGGGCGGACTATCATGTCCCCTTCTAGTTGACATCTCTTAGAGCACAGGATTAGCCTATTATGCGACCCTCGTAGGCTGATAGGTTGGATAGAGGGTCATGTTGGAGCTTGGCTCTGCTTCAGTTGGCGGTACTTGATCAGTTGGCTTTTGTTTGGGCTCGTTCGGACACTTCTAGCCTGAGTTTCTATTTTTAGCAGTATTCAGCACTCAGCGTGGGACCCCTGCTATTTTTAGCAGTATGGATTGATAGCATTCAGAATCACTTCTTTATTCGTCAGTTTCAGACGGCTCGTGCATCGGATGGATAATGAGAGAGATATTAATATTTAATTGAATTAATTAAATATTAATTAATTGGAGTTTATAATATAAAGTTATAATATTTTATTATAACTTAAGTGATTTCAGTGAAGGGGGTCGCCATCATCAGAAAGGGGCCATTTGACAATTATATTTTATTATTAAAATTTAATCGGAGACTATTGAAATAATTAAAAGAGAGAGGTCGAATTATTTAAAAATCCCTATCTTTAAGGAATTCGCACTTTTCAAGAAGATATAAGCTTTGCATTGAAATTCGAGCTATTATGTCATTTTGTGAATTGAAAATTGATCAAGTCTTGAGCAGAGCACAGAAGCTTTAGGGTTTCAGTCTCGAAAGCATTGGGGAACGAGCCATCTCCAGTGAGTGCGATTCAGAGGGTGTGAAATATCATCCGATTTATTGCCAGGCAGAGGAATTTCTTCATCCAGAAGAAATTACAGAGCATTCAGAGATCATTTACCATCAGAGTTTCATTAAGGATTTCATCCACAGGGGATTCCTTCACCCAGGCGCACATTCTAATTGAATTTAGAGATCTTAAGGAAAGTTGTACTTTGCATTTATTGCTGCTGCTGCAGCCGTACTGTTTGTACCAGGCCGTACCATCATTGGAAAGGGCGTACCTTCAAGATTAAGCAAAATGCCTCACTTCTCTTCAGTCTTTCACCACTGACAGGGGCGCCTATATATCTGGCTTTGTTCTGGAACATCAGAAGGGGGGAGAAAGGAGTTTACTTGCAGCCGTACCATATCAATCTCTTTACCAGCTTGCTGCAATTTCCAGGTTTTCAATAAACAATCATTGCTTTTCTATTTGCATGTATCTGGATCTTTATTGTAATCACCTCAGAGGAGTAATAGATAGACTGGCATCATTGTTAGCAATAGAATCTACCGTTTTCAGTGTTGATTTATTTTTATAGAATTTATTTGCAATTTCTTTCAAAATCGCCATCTTCATTATTTATGCAAAAAACTCAAAAACAGTCAAAAAACCAAAAACCTTCAAAAATATCAGAAAAATAGTTAGATCCGGAAGATAGGGGAAACTAGGGTTTCTACACGTGCTATGCTCATAGAGTTATATCAGTTGCGGTACAATGCACGAGAGCTTCGTCTTCGTCTTCAGGATGAGGAGCGAGATATGGCAATTAACAAACCCCGGGATGAGATTATGATTGCTCACCTGAGTGTGGCATATGATGCAGTCACAGATGTAGAGGATAGAGAAGCTATCTACTCTTGGAAAACACAATTGGTTTTCAGAGCAAAGATAGAAGAGACTTTAGCATCAGAGTTGGCTGAGAGTAGAGAGCACGTCACTAGTGCACTCCGGTTTGTGAGGACTCTAGTGTCTCATTTACCGTGCCGATATCAGATCGAGGGTGGTGCCTACATTGAGCTTACTGATATTCAGTCAGAGCTCCAGGCACTCATTCATACCATTTTCAGTGGGGAGACCATTGGCTGTAAGGTTACTCAGCTTACAGTCATGTCAGCATTGTTCGATGAGGCAACAAGGAGCAGAGGAGAACTTCAGTCTCAGATTACAGCTGGTGAGGATATGCTGCATCGACACAGCATTCTTCGACAAAGTCTCATAGCTCCAAATAGTGATGCAGTTAACAATCTCGTTGAGGGATTGGTTGCTCGGGATCACAGACAGTAAACTTCAGTTCCCACCTCTCAGGATAGACATTACACACAGGAGTTAAACTTGGCGTTACTTTCTCAAGTTAACTCGCTGTCTTGTCTCATGCATATCTATCCTGAGATTAGCTTTACACACTTGGAGTTTCATTTAGGGTTTTACGTTAACTGATGGTAGTCTTCAAGTTAACTTGCTTTCAATAAGGACGTGCATGCTTGCACAATTGTCCATTTTTAGATTAGATGTTTCGGTTAACTGATTGTAGAAACCCTTGTTTCCCCGTTTTCTGAATCTGACTGTTTTTTTTATTGTTTTGATGGTTTTTGGTTTTTTTGTGGTTTTTGAGCATAAATGAAATAATGCGATTCTTGCAATAATTGAATAATAAATTCAATATAAATGCTATAGTATAAATATTGATGGAAATACAAGATCTACTAAAGGCGAATCATTTATTGTTCATCTGGACTTAGTACAATAAAGATCTGGTAACATGCAACAAGGAAATAACATTATTTAATGAAAAAACTTGGTAATAGCAGCGAGCTGTAGATAAGCCAGATCTGGTACGGCTGCAAGGAACTTGCTCTTCTCCTCCTGTCTAACAAGCTCAAATGATCCCAGTTACCCTAGCGCCCAATTTGGTGAAGACTGGAAGCCAGAAAGATAGGCGTTTTTATCAAGATCAAGAACACGCCTTTCCAAAGATAGTACAGCCAGGTACAGCAGAAGTACGGCCTGGTAACAACAATTAATAAAATGTACGGCTCCTATGTGCTTGGTCTGGAACTTGTGAAATAGGCACCACCACTATAAACCCCTTTCCGGATGATTTCTCTGATCAAAACCCTTAAGATGAATCAACTGTGAATGCTCTGTAATTTCTTCTGAATGAAGAAATCCCTTTGCCTGGAAATAAATCGGATGATATTTCACACCCTCTGAATCGCTTTCACTGGAGATGGCTCGTTCCCCAATGCTCTGAGACTGAAACCCTTGGTTTCCGTGCTCTGGTCAAAACTTGATCAATTTTCAATAACTCCATAACATAATGGCTCGAATTTCCAAGCAAAGCTTATATCTCCTTTGAAAAGTGCGAATTCCTTAAAAATAGGGATCATTAAATAATTCGACTTTTTATTTTAATTCTTTCAATAGTCTCCAGCCAAATTTTTAATTATAAATTATAATCGTCAAATGCCCCCCTTCCATGATGGGCGACCCCTTCATTAATCCACTTAAGTTATAATATTAAAATATTATAACTTTATAACATATGCTCCAAAATAATTAATATTTAATTAAATCAATTAAATATTAATATCTCCCTCGAAATGAGTCCGATTTACGAACTGTCTGAAGTTGGTGACGAAGTGGATGATTCTGCACCTGATCAAGCCATACTGCTAAAAATAGCAGGGGTCCCACGCTGAGTGCCAAATACCGCTAAAAATAGCAACTCAAGCCAAAAGTGTTTGAATGAGCCCGAACGAAAGCCAATTGGTCAAATACTGACAACTGAAGCCAAGCCAAGCTCCATCAAGACCCTCTATCCATCCTATCAGCCTACGAGGGTCACATAATAGGCCAATCCTGTGCTCTGAGAGATGTCAACTAGAAGGGGACATGTCAGTCCGCCCCTCTTGAAATTGCTTGTCCTCAAGCAATCTCAACTCTGGATGTTGCAGAATATCCTCGCTCTCCCATGTAGCATCCTCAACAGGTAAATCTCTCCATTTCACTAGATATTCCCTGATAGTCCTCCGACGCAACTATCTCTCTCTGTACTCCAGGATAGACTCAGGTACTAAAATCAACTTTCCCTCATCATTTAAGGGAGGTAGAACTGCAGAAGGTACCACACAGTGACCCAACGCCTTCTTGAGACGTGAAACATGAAAAACATTGTGTACCCTGCTCTCTGCCGGAAGCTCAAGCTCATAAGCCACCTCTCCAACACGCCTCAGGATCCTGAAAAGACCGTAATATCGTGGCTTAAGCTTCTCTGACCCACTCTTCCTAAGAGTGGACTGACGGTAGGGCTGCAGCATGAGATAAACCATGTCCCCCACCTCAAAATGCCTCTCCGTCCTCTTCTAATCTGCGTACTGTTTTTCCTGATTCTGTGCCTTGGCGATATTCTCCTTGAGAGCCTTCATAGTATCCTGACTCTCCTGCAATAAGTCTCCAGCACTCGGCACTCTACTGTCACTCAGTAGCAAATCCAGAAAACTCGGCGCCTCATACCCATACAACGCCATAAAGGGGGACATCTGAATGGTCATATGGAATGTCGTGTTGTAACAATACTCGCACAAATGAATCCATTTGACCCATGCCTTCTGCTGCCCTGCAATGTGATTCTTGAGGTAACCCTCCACCCACTTATTCACTATCTCCGTCTGCCCATCTGTCTACGGGTGGTAACTGGTGCTCGGCGTAAGCTCGGTCCCACAAAGTCTGAACACCTCCTGCCAGAAGTGACTCAAGAACCGACTATCCTTGTCGCTCACGATGCCCCGAGGCAACCCATGTAGTCTGAATACCTTACGGAAAAAGACCTCTGCTACCTGTGTAGCTGTGTAGGTAGTGGTAATCGGAAAGAAGTGGGCATACTTCGTCAGCCGATCCACAACTACATATATGCAATCTCACCCTTGGGCTTTAGGCAAGCCCGTAATGAAGTCCATCGATAGGCATTCCCACTTCCTGTCAGGAATCGGAAGTGGCTGCAATAAACCTGCCGGGTACGTGTTCTCCTACTTGTTCTACTGACAAACAGGGCACTCACGCACGTACTGAAGAACATCTGCCTTAAGTCCTTTCCATGTGAATCTCTCCCGAATCTGTCTGTAGGTTTTGAAATACCCGGGATGTCCTGCAGTCGGTACATCATGAAAGGCTCGCAAGATAATGTTCTTCACCTCTGATCCTGGGACCAAATAAATCCTGTTCTTGTAAATGATCAAGTCATTCACAAGCGTGTACCTGGTATCAACCGCCGATCCCTCAACAATGCTGGAAGCCCAAGTGTCCTTGGCATACTCTACCACAATCATATGCCTCCAATCCTCTGAAATGTGAACCATAGAGCTCAAATATGGCCTGCGTGAAAGAGCATCAGCTACTACGTTCTGTGTACCTTTGATATAGGAAATATCAAAGTCATAGGCCTGCAACTTACTAACCCACTTCTGCTGACGATCATTGAGATCTCGCTGCCCTAAGAAGTGTTTCAAACTGTTATGGTCAGTTTTGATGCAAAATTTGCTGCCAACAAGATATTGCCTAAATTTTGCTAAGGCATGCATAATAGCGAGCATCTCCTTATCATATATGCTATAGAGTCTCTCTGGTCCTCTGAGTTTCGAACTCTCGTACACAATAGGGTGCTTGTCCTGCATAAGCACTGCTCCAATGCCCTCACCTGATGCATCGCACTGAAGCTCAAAAGGCTTCAAAAAGTTTGGTAGTGCCAATACAGGGCATGTAGTCATCAACTCCTTAAATTTCACAAAACACTCTTGTGCCTCAGGAGTCCAACAAAATGCACCCTTCTTCAGTAAATCTGTCATCGCGGCTGCATGACGTGAATAACCATTCACGAATCTGCGATAGAACCCACACAACCCTAGAAATCCTCGCAGCTGTGTAAGGTTTGCTGGAGTCGGCCAGTCTATAATAGCGCGGATCTTCTCAGGATCCATCCGCACTCCATCTGCACTGATAATATGACCTAAATATAACAATTCTGTCATTCCCAAATCACACTTGGATTCCTTGGCGTACAAGGACTCCCTCTCCAGAATACTCAACACGGTCTCCAGGTGAGCCAAATGCTCCTGCCAAGTCCTGCTGTAAATAAGGATATCATCGAAGAAGACCAATACGAATCTCCTCAGCAGTGAATGAAAAACCCTGTTCATCATGGACTAAAATGTAGCTGGCGCATTAGTGAGCCCAAATGGCATCACTACAAACTCGAAGTACCCACAATGACAACGGAAGGCAGTCTTCTCGATGTCCTGCTCACGAACCTTGATCTGATGATACCTTGACCTTAAGTCGATTTTAGTGAAGTAACATGCACCATGGAGCTCATCAATCAGCTCGTCTATACGAGGTATTGGATACCTGTTTTTGATAGTCCTCTTATTCAGGACTCTGTAGTCAATGCACATGCGTAAGGTGCCATCCTTCTTTACCAATACAACTAAAGAAGCAAATGGTGATTTGCTAGGTCTAATGTGACCCATAGCAAGTAACTCTTTTATTGTTTTTTCTATCTCATCCTTCAACCTCTTAGGATGCCTATAAGGAGTTATCATAACGGGCTTAGCGCCCTCCTCGAGCTCAATGATGTGCTCAATGCCCCTGTCTGGAGGTCTCCCTGGTGGAATATCACTGAATACCTTATCATGCTTGATTCTCAACTGCTGAATGTCCGGATGATACTCAGTCTTCTGCTGTCCCTCCTGTATAGGTGCCAATGTGCACTCGGCAGCCCACTCTACCATGTTGTGTCGCATGAGCCTCTGCATCCGACGAAAAGAAATTGTTTTGATGTTGCTGTCCCGAATTGCCTTTAGGATGTGTGTCTTCCCATCAACATCAAAACGGATCTCCATGTCCTTAAGACGAAGAGTGACTTCCTCAAATGAATGAAGCCACTTCACGCCCAAGACCATATCAATGTCTCCCATGTTCACTACGTAGTAATCAGCCTTGAACTCATAATTGTTCAAGCGTAAGGGGAGATCCTTGATCATGCGTTCACACCTAAGAGTGTACCCGTCGGCCACCTTAACTCTAATGCCTTCGAACTCCTCAATGATGAGTTCGCGTTTCTCAATAAATCTAGCATCTATGAAATTGTGTGTGGCTCCTGTATCAAGAAGGGTAATGACCCTCTGCCTTGCCAACACTCCACGTATCCTGAATGAGCCCTCCTGCTGAATGCTAGATAAGTGCGCCTCCTGTATCTGAAGCTCTGACTCTGTCTCTGTCTTAGGCTCTGAAGCCTCTACCTCTGACTCCTCAGAACTCTCCTGCTGTTCGGAATTCTCTAATTCCAAATCCTCATAATACGCCCACATCACTCGATTTTCCTTGCCCTTAGGCCTCAAAGGACAATCGTGATTGGCGTCATAGGGACCTTTGCAGTAGAAGCAAAGCTTCTTCCTGCGTAGATCGTTAAGGGCCTCTCGATCCAAAGGTGGTGCTGCTGATTTACCCTTCGAATCGTTTTTAGAATCTGATTTTTCTTTGTTAAAATCAGACTTCTCTCTGTTTCTGTTAAAACCCTTATTGTCCCTGAAAGAAGAAGAACCTCTGGAGTTGAATCTACTGGAAGGTGCTGCCAACTCCATACTATGTGCCTTCTTCATCGCTTCCTGTAATGAAGGAGGATCAAAGGCTTTGATCCAACCTCTCAATGGCTCTGTCAAACCCTCCATGAAAAGCACTACCAGTCGTCTCTTTGAAATATTCGGAACCATAATTGATAACTTCTAAAAGTCACCAATATACGACTCCAAGCTGCCACTCTGTCTCAACTGAGCCAAGTCTCTAAAGTAGGATTCTGGATCCTTCCTATCAAACCGCTCCACCAACCTGTCCACAAACTCCTGATATGATGTGATCCTGTCATGCTGTAGCGTCACCATACCGTGATGCCACCAGTCGTAAGCCACTCCCTCAAGATGCAGTGTCGCATATCTGATAGCATCTCTCTCAGCCATCGGACGCAATGTGAGGAATGTGTCTAGCTTACTAATCCAGGCCTGAGCTGTGACCTTACCACTACCATCGAACATCGCTAGATTGAGCCTATTTGTTGCATGCTTCAGATCATTATTCTGATATCTAGGTCTCTAGTCTTGTCGACCTCTGTTATGTTCTCTCCTCTGAGTGACAAATCGATCTAAAGAAATCCTCTCTTTGACCTCAGGTGGTTACTAACTCCCACTCCTCGTTCGCTGCCATAAGTGTGTCTGCGAACAACTCCTCTTGCTCCTCACCTGCCATAGCCTCATCGGCCTCCTGTCTCACAAACGTAGGCCTAGTGGGCCTGTCTGCTGTCCGTGAAGCTGTCCTAGGAGCTCTCCGTGATCCTGCATCACTCTTGTCCTCGTCACGATGTGGTGACGGTCTCCTCGGAGTACCCAATCTCTGAAGTGCTACTGTCAACTGCTGCAATAGATCATTAGACTGCCGTTGACTTGCTCGTAAATCTCTAAGAGCGAGTAGAACCTCTGCATCGTCCTGATCCCTAGGGTTTTGAGGGATCTCTGTTCTAGGTATATCTGTTCTGTCAGCCATATCTCCCGGCTGCCTGACCAAACCCTGTTGCCTGTCAATCAAGGCTCGCCTGCGTGTATAATACCTATGTGACCCAACCTGTTCTGGCTGCATAAGATTGCTAAACCCTCAGGATGGCAGGATTTAGCTCTGATACCACTGTAGAAACCCTTGTTTCCCCGTTTTCTGAATCTGACTGTTTTTTTTATTGTTTTGATGGTTTTTGGTTTTTTTGTGGTTTTTGAGCATAAATGAAATAATGCGATTCTTGCAATAATTGAATAATAAATTCAATATAAATGCTATAGTATAAATATTGATGGAAATACAAGATCTACTAAAGGCGAATCATTTATTGTTCATCTGGACTTAGTACAATAAAGATCTGGTAACATGCAACAAGGAAATAACATTATTTAATGAAAAAACTTGGTAATAGCAGCAAGCTGTAGATAAGCCAGATTTGGTACGGCTGCAAGGAACTTGCTCTTCTCCTCCTGTCTGACAAGCTCAAATGATACCAGTTACCCTAGCGCCCAATTTGGTGAAGATTGGAAGCCAAAAAGATAGGCGTTTTTATCAAGATCAAGAACACGCCTTTCCAAAGATAGTATGGCCAGGTACAGCAGAAGTACGGCCTGGTAACAACAATTAATAAAATGTATGGCTCCTATGTGCTTGGTCTGGAACTTGTGAAATAGGCGCCACCACTGTAAACCCCTTTCCGGATGATTTCTCTGATCAAAACCCTTAAGATGAATCAACTGTGAATGCTCTGTAATTTCTTCTGAATGAAGAAATCCCTCTGCCTGGCAATAAATCGGATGATATTTCACACCCTCTGAATCGCTTTCACTAGAGATGGCTCGTTCCCCAATGCTCTGAGACTGAAACCCTTGGCTTCCGTGCTCTGGTCAAAACTTGATCAATTTTCAATAACTCCATAACATAATGGCTCGAATTTCCAAGCAAAGCTTATATCTCCTTTGAAAAGTGCGAATTCCTTAAAAATAGGGATCATTAAATAATTCGACTTTTTATTTTAATTCTTTCAATAGTCTCCAGCCAAATTTTTAATTATAAATTATAATCGTCAAATGGCCCCCTTCCATGATGGGCGACCCCTTCATTAATCCACTTAAGTTATAATATTAAAATATTATAACTTTATAACATATGCTCCAAAATAATTAATATTTAATTAAATCAATTAAATATTAATATCTCCCTCGAAATGAGTCCGATTTACGAACCGTCTGAAGCTGGTGACGAAGTGGATGATTCTGCACCTGATCAAGCCATACCGCTAAAATAGCAGGGGTCCCACGCTGAAAGCCAACCGCTAAAATAGCAACTCGTGCCAAAAGTGTCCGAATGAGCCCGAACGAAAGCCAAAGAAGCTGCCAAGCTCCATCAATCCCTCTATCCATCCTATCACCACGAGGGTCACATAATAAATGTATCTGTAGAGATGTCAACTAGAAGGACATGACACTGATGGTAGCTCTTGATCAGATAGTTTGTTTTATTAGGGCTTAGCAATAAATCTTGCATGCATTGCAAGACTGTAGATGACTCAAGGTGATTTTAGAGTTCCCTACACCTTGATGTATATAAATAAGAGCTTTTGCTCATTTGTAAATAACTTTTGCTTGAGAGAGAAATATATGCTGTGCCTACCTTGCCCTCAATATTGCTCTTTTGGTATTTGTTCATGCGTCTTTGTTGTTATAATGAATTGTTATGCCACATAGGGTTTCATGCGTTATAATGGTGAATTCTTTCCATAGTTTAGATAAATCTGTTTTGTGTTCAATAAACTTGTTTAGATTGAGATGATAGTTGTGCCCACCTTGCCTTCAAGTAGAGAATCTGCACTTGTTTATCGTGTGATGTTGTGAACAATAAACTTATTCGGATTGAGATAATAGTTGTGCCACCTTGCCTTCAAGTAGAGAATCTGTATTCAGTTTATCGTGTGGTGTTGTGAATAATAAACTTGTTTAGATTGAGCTGATAGATGTGCCACCTTGCCTTCAAGTTGAGAATCTATACTCGTTTATCGTCTGATAGTCAAAACCTTGCTCCATTTCCTCATGCTTTGTTTTCTTGAGGAAACTGGATAGAATTTAAGTAATTAAGTTTAGTTGTAGTTAGTGAATTTGCGAAACCAGAAAATTCTCAGCTGCAACGTATATAGTTTTCGAGAAAGCCTTGTACCTCTACAGCTGAAACAAAAAGATAGGATATAATTTAGTTTATTTCCATTTGCAAGTACTTTTGTCAAGCACAACGAGGGAGCTTCCCCTCCTAATTTGAAGAGCACTCATTGCGTAGTGTGCATAGCTGTCTGTACCAACTCTTACTCCAGAGGTGCTAGTTGTTACGCTAACAAATATGTAATCCTTATTCCTTGTTTTCAATCTGTTTTCCAAATGATATTCCATTCCTTCCATCTGCTGTTTTAATTCAGACTCCTAATTCCTTTTTTCTATTCCTTATTGATATCCCCTTTCTTCCCACACTCTCACTTTATTTATATCCTTATGTCTCTTTAAAGAGAGACATCCTTTTGAATAGAAACAACCTTCCAAAAGGACACGTCCCTTTATTAACAAACCTGCCTCCCATTAGTCTTGATCGCTTCCTTATTAACCTTATTCTCTTAACTAAACACTGTTGCCTGCACTTAATCGTTGTCTCTCTTAAAATTATAATCGCTGCATATTAGGTATGAGCGCTGGCTTGTAAATAACTCCACAAATCCTAGATCGCTGCTTTGTAAAACTCCATCGCTGTCATATATGACTGCTCATAAACACTGCTTATTCTCTTTAATATATATATATATATATATAGTATTATATTATAATAATATTATATTGTTAATGTTTATATCTATATTTTAGTGTTGCAATTTCAGGGGCATGACATTATTCAAAGCTAGTGCTCGTACAGTCAAATTGTAGACTAGGGAGGATCATGCATTAAATTAGACTGCCTTCCTTGACTGCAAGAAGCATATTGAAAGTGCCTAATGGTTGCAAGATAAAGTAAAATGTTGCCATGAACAACTATCAAACCATCTACAAACAGTCTCACGGCATATATTGATCCAATATTTTTTCCATCTATGCTTCTTTGCAGGAAGATAATTAGTGTAGTTGCTACCTTTCCAATATCATTGGCAATGGGAATAATGATTCTAGATTGAGAGTGAGAACGCCCCTTTTATCCAAAGTCTAGATGCCTTTTTGGCTTAGTTGTGATGGTGCACATTTTGATTTTTGTTTTGTTGAAGAAGATGAAGAATCCATTGATACTTCAATACATGGTTCCTTTTGATGGGAAGAATCGACTTATGGCTTGGAATCTATCCTATGTTGATTAGTGGGAAAAGATTGATGTTGATAATCATTAGCCAATATTATCATAGGGTTGAAAAGATTTGCTTTCTTTGGTATACTCCTATCTCAATAGAAGTGACAATATCTCATATATGCTTTCCATATCCACCAAATGTATATCCCATTTGTTGAAACAACTAGAAACTAATTCCTTTTGTATGATTTTCACATTTAGTAATGGCAAGATAAGATTGCTCATTAGTGGAAATCAAAGCTTCATTGTGGAGACACACAATAGACAAAGCATCATCAGTAGAAGAAGCCGAAGAAACATCAACAGAAAAACCAGTTTCATTTGCATCATTTTAAAAGCTACAACACCATCCTATGTGTTATCATGGAATCTAGCAGCGCTCGTTCCATGGATAACCCCCCTACAAAACTTGTCTGTTTCCTGGGTTCGTGAAGTTCAAGCACACAAAACGAGGTGATTTTTGAGCCACCTCGTAATGCGTTCCAAATCCTCAAACAGTTAGTTTGAGCATCCCCCTAGGTTCGCCTCGCAAAGACCTTCGAAACGAGCTCCTTTGCAAAGTCTCACTATTCATACTTAGTTGAATTGTGAAATATGCAGTTGCACTCAAAAAGTGCGCCCTTGCTCACAGCCAAAATTGGCTGTGTTGAAAGTGCAAGGGCGCTGAAAATCAGCGCCCTTGCATAAAAGTGATTTTGTCAAAATATGTAAGAGTGCTGAAAAAGTGCGCTATTACACTTTGTGTCTAGACTGTCATTTTTTGCTCTGGGCGCGTTTTTTCATGTCTTTGACGTTTTTCGCTTATCGTGCCACTTTTTATGCCTCAATTAATTGGGCGACTTGAGTTAAGTTTTTGTATTTCCCTTTCACTTAAAAGTGATTTTATTGTTTCATTTTCATTGTTTGTGGTCTTCAAACTCCATTCCTTCTTGTTGGGCGAAATCTTCTCAAGCTGCAAGACACGTTTTTGGAGAAATCTGAAGTTCCTCCCAACCAAGGTTCATGTTTTCTCTTGGTAAGTCGTTCCTCTTACCTTTCCTCTATTTTCCTTCACTATTTTGTACACGTCTTAGTGATCTACATGTGCGTTTTTATTTATCTTTGTTTTCTTCTTATGTTTTCAGTAAACCCTCGTGTTTTTTCTTAATTCTTCTTTGTTTTTGTTTATGGTGTCTTGTTTATTCGCGGGTTTGTCTTTCTCTTACCTAAATCGTGTTTCCTCAAACTTCGTTGCTTCAACGAACTCCCCTTGCTTGTTTTTAACATGGCTTTCCTCTCTACGCGTTTTTCCTCTCATTCATTCTCCCACGCATGTTACTTCTCACATCGCCATTCAGCAATGTTTTAGTGCGATCAATAAAAGCAACTCACGTTTTGTGAGAAAGATTGCATGGTTTTCATTTACTTAATCAATGGCGATGATTTGGAGGTCGATTATAGTCCAATACATGTTTCCAATACATGTTTTTAAGCGTTCCATACTTCTAGATGGTCAAGGCGCTTTCCTCTAACATCATTGCACTTTTGATTCCAAGTTTATGTTTCAAATGCAGTTGCGCTAAAAACTAGCGCTATTACACCCAAAGATATGAAATTTTTTCCTAACACTGAGAAGTGCAGGAGCGTTGTTTTTGAGCGCCCCTGCACCAAAGTCAGCTTCCTTCAAAATGCAAGGGCATTGATTTTCAGCGCCCTTACATTTTTCCCAATTTTTCTTCTCAACACCTCGAAACTTGCCAATTTTGTTTCCAACCTTCTTCTGTCCACTTTGTACATCGTTTTGCGTGCCTTGCCATCTGCTCCACGCTTGCTCATCGTCGTTACTCACCTCACACATTCCCATGTTTAACGACTAACGTTTGTTCTGATTCCACATCTTGCAGTCTCTTTTTAAGATCCTCAAAGTTGATTGATCAAAGATTCAATTGCTCTCAGATGACTGCCAAAAAACGTTCGTCTTCTTCAAAAGCAAAAGGAAAAATGAAATATAAGTATCAAGGTATCTATCCGCCAACTGTAGTGGTCTCCAAAGTGGAAGAAATAAAAGACACAAAGGTTGGTCATCAAGACTTGGTTGATTTTGCATAGAAAACTGAGAAAAAGCCTCTTCCTGATCCGATGAGAGCAATTGCACATAGTAACCTGCATTTGGTAGCTATGTTCCCTACTGCTGCACACAATACGGAATTTTTCCTTCAAGTAGCATCCCACTACATTAGGGAAAGCAGAAGTGTGATTGATTTTTCTGGGCATGAGATTTTAAGACTCGACCCTGACTTCTTTGATATTGTGTTTAAAGTTCCTCAAATGGAGAAGTACATTGACATCTCGATACAAAAAGCACAAGAAGTCTTTGATGCTGATCCCAACAAGGCTAAAAACCTAATAAATAGCCAATGGTTGAAGAAGCCTAGGCAAATTGTTTCCAGACGGCCAAAGGGACTCCCGCGAAGTGATTTCAAAGATGATGTCAAAGATATGATAACATTTTTAAGCAGAGTGAAGGGCTTGCTTGA
This sequence comes from Sequoia sempervirens, assembly GCA_007258455.2. NCBI lineage: Eukaryota > Viridiplantae > Streptophyta > Pinopsida > Cupressales > Cupressaceae > Sequoia > Sequoia sempervirens. The sequence goes on from VDFB02377904.1 coordinate 26,508, forward strand.
ATCATCCACTTTTCATGATTGGATGTATGAATACATCAGGATTATAAGAAGACAAAAAGTTCACATTGACTGGGGCAAACAAATCAGTGATGAAATACATGAGCAACTGATCAATGCACCTTCTACATTAAAATTCTATATGACTTCTTATCTGGTGTATGCAGCAGTTGTAATGAGGCAATTTCTAGGTCTATCCACAAAAGGGAATCGGATGCTGGTACATGTGTATAAATTCTTCTATCAACTGGAATTGAAGGAAAGCTTCCATCATTTCAGGCGGGTTATTGATGCTTTCTTCGCACCTTTTCTTTTCAATTTTGATCTGACTCTCGAGAGGAGAAGGGTATCTGATGAGGCCTATAAGGCGGTAAGTGAAGTTGGATGCTTATTTCTACAATTCCCAACATTTACTTATTTGAGAGTAGGGTGCTACACTGGCTGCCCTTACATGTTGCCACGATATCCTTCGGACAAGTGGGTTTTTGTAATGTCCCCAATTTAGCCCTACACTCTTCGTTTGGATTTAGCCTATTTTCGGAAACTTGTAGGCTAATCTGAAATGAAAATTAGGGTTTCCACTTTCAGAGGAGGTTTTGAGGTCTTGCATTCGAGAGTTTCTAACGCATGTCTGGTGAAGCTTTTTGGGTTTTTGGAGAGCTTCGTGATGAGGTAACATGCATGATAGGTTATTGACTTGCATTCTCGGCTGCTTTTGGAGGCTTGCATGTTAGATTTTTCTAGTTTGGATTCTGAATTCCTTCTAGGTTTTCAAAGAGCTTTGCGATGGTGTGACATGTAATTGAACCAGAGAACTTTTTCGGACTTACTAATTTTAGTAAGTTGCGACGGCTACTCAAAATGTGGAGAAAATGAGTTTGGAACAACTTACTATTTTTAGCAATATTCTATTTTTTGTAAGTACTATTTCTGGCAGTGCTATTTTTAGCAGCAGTTCAACAATTCAGTGCAGTGGCTATTTTTGGCAGGTCAGGTTGAGCAGTGGTCTCCAGCATTTGAGGTGATTATTTTGGCAAGTTTGATATTTGATGAAAAATAATGTTTTAAGTGAAAAATATTTGGCTAAGGCATGGAGGACGATTTGGAGAGATAAGTGATTTTTATAATGTTTATTAATTAAACATTTTGGAGGCTTTATTTGGCAAATGACAATGTTTTAAGTGAAATATTAACTTAGGCAAAATGGAAGCCTAGTTTGAAGGAATATTTGCAAATTATAAAATATTTCACTTAATCATATTTGGACGCCTATTTGAGGAGATATGTTATTTTATAAAGTATTGCACTTTATTACTTTTAGGACACCACATTATACTTTATTAGCAATTTTGATAAAGTATATTTCATTATTGGAGAAGAGGCTAAATGAAATTCAAATTGCAAATTATTGAAGATGAATGTGAATTTGAGATAGGTGCCCTAATTGGAGGGAAAAGAAGATTTGAATTTGGGAGAGAAAAAAGTTATAAATAAGAGTGTTGTGCTCTTCATGGATATCTATTGTTGCTTATCATATTGTTATGTTGCTGAAATGCTTTCAGAGCTTGCTTCGAGGAATGCATACCTCCTAGTTCTTTCTCTTGGTTTCGTGCTTGAAAGATAGCACCTAGCTGAGTTTCCAGAGACTGCTTCTCATCCAGATTAGCAGACAGAGCATCAAGGTTGAAGAATTTAGAGATTTGTCAGTTTTGCATTTGCTGGTTAGGGTTTTGCTGAAATAGAAATCTGCTCATAAGTCCATGCACGATTTTTTGGTGGTTCTGGGTATTGGCCCTATGCTTTAGTCTACCTTGGGCACCCCTCCTTGCAAGTTTTCAGATTTTTTAGAGGTGTCTTGGATTTTATCTTGCTAGTAGAACATTTCTGGGGGTCGTACCTTCTTTGAGGTTGCATTGGAAAGCGTGCATAAATAAATCACTGCTATTTGGAGGAGTTTCTTGGCTTGGTCTTGGTCGTTCAACTCCTAGCTCTCATTTGCATTCAGTTCCACATCATTCGAAGGTGTTTTGACGAAGTTATGAGCATTTTGGTGATTCTAGGGCTTGCTGGTATGAATTTTCTAATTGCTGCAATTTTATATCAGACCTGATATTTTAGTACCTTTTGCTATATTTCATATGTTGGATAGCTTGTACTTGTTTGGAGTTCATTTCCTAACATTTTGGAGATCATTGGTTATCTATATCTCATTGTATTTGCAGATTGTTCATCATATTGTAACACTGAATCAGTAGTACTGATCAACTCTTTTACTTTCTGCACTTTACATTTTGTATCCCCACTTTAGTGGAAGAGGATGGCTACATTCCCACGGTTGTGGATGAGACTGGCCCTTGCTCAGTCTACATTGTATTTGCTTTCTGTTTCTCCGCCATATGATAGTGCCTTTCCCACTTCGGGTTAGGAATGCACATGCTTGGCGTTGAGATTGTTTTACTTGCATAGCATCATTGTTAATAGAATCTCCGCCATAAGGTAGCACCTTTCCCACCTCGGGTTAGGAGTGCACATGCTTGGCATTGAGTTTACTTTCCAGTACTGCATTCTTTACTAGTGATACTCCGCCATATGGTAGCTTCTTACCCAGCTTGGGTCGGAAAGCACATTCTTGGCGTTGAGGCTCTTTCCTTCAGTTGCTGGTTTTGATTTGAGCTAACCCTAACGGGTACTTTGGTGCTGTTGTGATCATCTCAAAGTTTGAAAAAAATTGGTTTGGTTCATTACAGTTCTCATGGAGATGTGCAGACAGCTGATTTCAGTGCATAAAGAATGAAGAAATAATCACAAGCGTGGATTCAAGTGTTAGAAAGTATTGTCATTGATGTCAGGACAAATTGTTGATGCTAAGACTTGGTTTGGTTAATCAGGTTATTGGTGTGCTTAATGATAGAAAATCTCTATGGAACAAAATCTTTCTTGCAGGCTAAAGTAGAAGATCATATCCAGTTTTGAACAGAGTATTCTTCTGATTATGCAAACTGTGGTAGAAGGTTTCATATCCAAATCTGAGCAGATACATGTTCAGTTTATGACATTTTATACTTAGATTGCTGTCTTCAGATCAATTATAACAGGTCGAAGTAGAAGGTCTATTATCTCATTTTCAGATTATTGTGTAAAATTTCTCAAAGTGTTATTGTGCATTAAAGGAAATTAAGAAACAATAAACATAATAAATAATTTCCAGTGCCGGACATATAAGCATTGTCAGAGATCAAATGGAAGAGGAAACATTAATAAATAATCACGCACTCTGGAGACTATCAGATATTCGATGCGTAGACATTTAAATCTTCTATGACCAGTTCCATCATAATTGAAGGAGCCAAAATATCAAAGGAAAACAAAACGAAGAATGAAGATATATCAGTCGTCATATTTTTGATGGACGTATTTTGAAAAATCGTGTTTGTCTTTCTTAACAAATTAAACACGTATTTTTCTGAAAGAGTGCAAACATCAAAAAGGAGACACGTATTAATGAAAGAGTGCGATCATAGTTCATTTCGGTCAACATCTGAAAAGGCACGATTTAAATATCAATTATCAAATGTTAAGAAAGGATGCGATCTTTATTAAAAAGACGTGTTTTATGAGCAGCTGTGAGCCCTGCAAAGCATCAAGGGAACGGTATGTTAAAAAGATATTTGATTTCTTTCAAAAGACGCGTTTTTTATGAGCAGTTGTAAGCCCCGCAAAATATCAAAGGACGTATTTCCTAAAGTCTTGCTGAAGAGAGACAATCAAATAAAACGTCTTCTGGATTAATCCGAATTAAGCTAAAAGACGTAACCTATAAACAAATGCGTTTTCTTTAAAACGATTAGTTTTCATTAAAAATAATACTCAAGACAAAAGAAATGCATCTATACTGAGACGTAACTTTCTACTGACATTTCATTTATTTCTGAAGTGGTGCGCTTGTTCTTGAAGACGAACAAACTAAGAAATTACAATAGTTTAAGCATATAATATATGAAAAGCAATCAAGAACAATATGATCTATTTAAGGCAAACAAATTCAGCTTTTTGTGAAGAGACACTCTTGAGAGCTGCAAGTATTGTTGTGATCTTTCAATTAAAGGATGCATTGTTTGGCAAGATATATGAATGACATTTCATTCAAAGCCTAAGTGTGGTTGTGTAATTGAAGACTTGCAGATCAGTCAGATTCCTACCTCCTTGTGTGGGCTGAAGGTGATATCTTGGATCACATAGAGCAGATTGGAGAGTTAGGCTTGTGCAGATCAGATTGAAGGTAGTCTCACTTCCATCAAGTCAAGGTTTGGTGCCTTGCATTAGGGGTTGGTGCTCCTTGTAGGCAGGTGTCTACTAAATTTTGTAGAGGTTTAGGTGCTCCTTGTAGGATTCATTCTACTAAATCATCTAGTTGTAAATCTGTAGGTTGGTGCCTACTTTGAAAAATTATTATTTCAATAAAATTGTGTCAACTTGGGGAAATTGATTCAAATCAAAAAGGGTTGATTGTAACAAGTTTACAAAGATTAAGAAATAAAAAGTTTTGTGATTGATTTACTGATTCACCCCCCCTCTCAGTAAATCTTTTGTGCTCTTCATCAAGTTCCCACTAACAATCGGCAGATATACTATCCCAACTGTACAAAAAGCCAAATCTGTTTATGCTGAGATGCGAATCATAACAATCAGGACCTACAGGTATAGGTTTGATTTTGATTACCGGGATATCAGAAGGCAATTGCAAAAGGGTCATCATCACAAGTACCGTTTTTAAGACATCTAGGCTGATTGCAAAGATGAAGAAGCCATTCGCAAAATGGATTATTGCAGGTTGACCGTGCAGCAGATCAAAGACCTTGATATTGCTGACCTACTAGAGGATTTTACAGATCCTTGCGATATCATGAAGGCTGTCTATGATGAACAAGAGGTTTCTAAAAGGCCGTTGACTGCAATTCTATGGTCTAGGAAAGAAAGTACTAGCATGAGAGAGAGATTGGCGCCAATCCTATCCAATACTGCAGATTGGTTACATAAGCATGGTTTTGAAATGAAAAGTTTCAGAACAGATTCGGAAGGAGAAGAATCTCAAGCAGAAGCTCGCCGACAGCAAGAACTCCGCATGAAAAATAAATCAGCGGCTATTCCCACTTCACGAAGAGGTCCCATGATTGAGTTCACTGTTGGCAAGAAAGATACATAGGCCATCCTAGAAGGAGAAACCACAAAATTTGATCCATCTCGCTCTAAAGGTAAAAAGGCCGTTTCAGAGGAGATAGATTCCGATGAAGAAGGTACTTCCAGTGACCAATCCGCTGAAGATGAAGACTCAGCAGAAGCAGACTCCGATGCAGAAGTTTCTGAAAGTGGACAAGAGTCTGAAGAACAATTTGAAGGTGATTCCGAAGGTGAACCAGAATCGGAGAGACAAGAGGGTGCTCAACAGGAACCCAGGCATGATCAAAAAAGAACTATGTCTCCACTTGAGAATGTAGTTGAGGAAATTGAAATATTCCGAGCTAATTTTTTTCGTTTTTTCAAATTACAAATTACAAGCAAATGCACCCGTTAAGGTTAGCAGCTAAACCAAAACGTGTTGAAGCAACTCTAACCAGAATGTACACCAGGATCCCGATGTGGGCAAGGTGTGAGCATTGGTCAGAGGATCTAAATCAAATTGCTTATGCAGGAACTCTAACCAAGAATGGCGCCGATGATGGCGAGTATATGGTCAGAGGATCTTCTACACTAATGTACTGAAAGGGAACTCGACACCAAGTATGTGCTACCCAATCCAAAATGGAGTGAGGGGCGACCATATGGCGAAGTATTACAATTAACAATGCTTGAAAGAAATAACTGAATTGTTGAAAGGACTCAACACCCAGAATGTGCTTTCTAACCCGAACTGGGAAAGTAGCTACCATAGAGCGGAGATGTAACTATTACAAAACAATTACTGAAGGTAAGAATGAGTATTACAAATCATGATACAGCAATATTAAAGAACAACTGGTTAGTACTACTGCCAACTTACAATGGATAATTATTGCCTGCAATATCAAGATATTAGATGCTCTTGAAATGGTGCATTCAACAAGAAATCTTCTGCAAAGCCTTTAAGGAAACCTCAACACCAATCCAATAAGGAAGATGCAGATTTCTAAAGACTGCCATGACAGATTTGCACTTTTCAACATATAACCAGCAACAAAGAGATTCACTGAATAGCTCATAACTCACTTCTCTCTTACCCAAATGACCTAAACTCAGATGCAAAACACAACTAGAATGAAGGCGCCTAGGATGAATGCAAGGAACCAACTTAAAATGCCATCATTTATTTATGCACGAATCCCAAGGTGAAACAGAACTGTACGGCCCAGCAAGAGGGGCGATTTCCTTTTAAAAATCAAAGCCTTCACATTAAATTCTATAACTTTGGAAATAGATTCGCCCTTTACAAATAGATGGAATAAGACACTACCTAGAAGCCATATTTTTGTATTTTTTGATTTACAAATAAAACATAAATCTGCTGTAGCTAAAATGCAAAGTCTAGAAAACCTCTAACATGCAAAACCAGAAACTAATTAGACACAATGCAGATTACAATGCACAAATCTCAATGAAACTCACCAAACTACACTAAATCACCACTAGTTGCTGTGTTGCAAGCAAGAAGCAATGCCCGAGCTAGGAGGCCTTCATTCCTCGAAGCAGTTCCAGAGCCAAACCGGTAACATAACAATACTGTAGACAAAAGATGGTGAAAAGAGAACCCAAGGCTTCCTTTTATAAGTTTCTGTTGACCTTCTCGAAACCCTAACTTCTTTTTTAGAGTCAAAACCCTAATCCCAAGAGATGGCGTCCTTTTCCATACATCTTCAATTTGACTTCATTTAATTAAATTCCTCACTTAAATAAATGCGTCCTCCTTAAGGCTTATTTTTGACTTTGATAAATTATAAAATAATCTTTAATGAAGGCGCCACCCTCAAAAGACCACTTTTCAAAACAACATGAAGTCAATAGGCTAGACCAAGGGGGTCAACGTTAAAATATAATATTAAAACGTGACTTTAATTAAATAGCTCAACTTATCTCTCCAAATGTGCCCCGAAGCCATAAATGATCAAGCCAACTGATCAAACTGAAGTAGGAAGTCAACCATGCTGAACCCAACTGTAAAACTGCCAAAAATAGAATTTACTAAAAATAGTAAATTCCAAAAAATGCTCAGAATGCCGAGATGAACATACCACTACAAAGCTCTCTGAAAACCCAGAAAGAATCCGCCATTGAATCCAACCGAGCAAAGACATCCTTCAAAATAGGAAACCCTAATTTTACCTTCCGACTAGCCTTCGGATCTTCGGAAAAGGCCAACGGTCACTGGAAAGATCAGGTTTGAGAAGGGGACATTACAGAAATTCCCAGAACGTCATCGCCTGTGATTTCCATTGTTCCTCATACCCTTCCAAATTCGAGTACTCCTCCACCTCCTGTTCCCTCATCACCCATTCCTACCACATGCATTCCTGCAGTAGAGGTATCCACTATTCCTACAGCATCAACCCCGCTTGATACTCCCTCAGTGACAAGCATTCATACGGTTGATATACTATCAAGTCCTCCATCATCCATTCCTAGCCTGTCTTCACCAACGTATGATATCACTTCTGAAACTGAATTCAATTAGTTCATGAATGAGTCAATGCGTGATCAGCTCAATGTGCAGTCTACAGGAGCAATGATGACAGGCACTTCTCCTATTGTCACGATACCCATGGTAACTTCAGAGGTGACAATGAACGATTGAGTTGATAGTGAATCTAGAAGTTCACACGTCCTTCCTTCCCCCTTGGTTGATATCTCAAGTATCGAAGCGGAAGAAGCAAATGATCTCTCCAGAGGAGCTCGACCTCGAAGAGATAGTCTCTCCAAAGGCTAAAGGGAAGAAAAAGGAAAAGTATACTCAAGGCTAAATGTTGACAAGACTGGCCACAAGTATGCGAGATTGGCATACCACTGTGAGAAGGAGATGTCAATATGGAGGACTACACGGTAACAAGAGTCCAGCTTGGCAAGGTTACCAATGAAAGTGCAAAAGCAGATGCGCAAGTGACATTGGACATCTTGGCTGGAAGACTGGATAAAATGGAGCAAGCTCGCAATATGTACAAATAGAGGGCAGAGCATTATGCCACTGTTGTAAGGATACTTGCAAGATCTTCAACTAATGCACAATCGTTGGCAGTGGTAAGTATTGAGGACCCAGCTGTCAAGAAAGCTAAGAAGTTCGCCTCCAAAGGCAAGGTGTTGTATGATTTCGTTGAGAAGATCATAGAACACGAATCTCAGATCATAATTGCTGCGGACGAGAAAACTACTTTGTTGGCCAAGCTCACCACAAGCTTGATAAAGAAAAAAGTGTACTTTCCCAAGAGCGTAGAGATATGGAAAAGTGCTTGTTGTCATGGTCACATATGAAGCAGGTAAAGCTCAGTAAACTGGTGGAAGTCGGGGTAATTCCCGACAAAGAAAAGTTCATTGAGGTAAGAGAATCTTTGAAACACCGAATTCAAGTGATTCAATCTCTTACGGAAGATCTCCACAAGTGTAGGAAGATGTCGAAGGGCATCGTGTTATTCTTGAAAAAGGTATCAAGGAGTTGCCAGGACAACTTCTTGAGGAAAATCGTATCTTCCTGCCAGCCATAGAAATATCCTAGATCTTCAAGGAAGCCATCATGAAGATGATTGACAGCGCAGACTTTTCAGAAGCCTCTCTGAACGTCATTTGTGATACAAGGCTCACATTGGATAACCTGAAAACGCATCTTGACAGGTGCAAGAAGGTTCACTCATCTACCATGAGATCGATCACGAGAATTCACACCATTATGGATTACACCGTTGGTTTGGATGAGAAGTTCGTGCAGGAGACCAAGAAGAAATACGAAAACTTCCGCGCCCAAAGCAAGGAAACATGAAGGTTCCTGATCTCCAGTGTTAGACATTTTCAATGCATCCTTTTATGCATCTTGTAAATATTTCCTGACATTTTATATGTCTTTTTGTAAATTGTAATTGCACCAAGTTCGAGATGTAATCTTTTGAAAACAAATTACACTTTGACTTTGGTCAAAGTTAGGTGAGATCTCCTTGAATCGCTCACCTAACTTTCCTTGATTTTCTCAAGTTAGTTTCCTAATTTTGCTCATCCCTCTTTCTATAAATATGAGGGATTTCTATTGTATTAAGGATCTTTTAGTATTTTGCAACGAAGTGCTGCCCTTTTGAAACAAATTGTGAAACTTTGTGTTCATACTTTGCAAACAAAATTTGATCAATAAAGAAGAAAATTGCAAACCAAACTTTGTGTTGGATTTGATAATCTTGTGAATTGATCTCTTTGGGTGGTAATCAGTAAGTGATATCTGAAAGACTCTAAGCAATTCATGTAAACTTTGTGTTACATCTTCTACTTAGATTTACATTTGTGTTTTGGTTAACTATTGTTGAATGATCTACAAGACTTTGCGCTTGTAATTGTTCATACTGTTCGAGGAATTGCTGCATCTAAGAAGACTTTGTGCTTCTAATGCGACAAATGACACATCTATCACAAATCCACCATTGATAAAGCTACGAAACGACTTTGTGCCTTCGTGAGCTTTCCCTTTTACTTTACTTGTTTATTGTTAATTACTTTTGGTATGTCTACGCTTTGCTTTGACAAGATAGAGGTATTGGTATTACTGCTAGTTGATCATTTAAAGTTAAGAATTGAGGACTTCCAACAGTGAAGCATTGTAAAGATCTTCTCTAAAAAAAGAGAGGAGGATGAATGTAACACACCCCCCCCCCCCACTTAGTAAGTATCGTGTACATTGTGTAATTATTTTATGTAATGTCCCCTTCTCATCAGTGACCTATTCAGATGCTCTTCAGCCTATTCCGAAGGCCCGTAGGCTCGTTGAGGTAAAATATTAGGGTTTCCTTGCTTGGAGGTTTGAGGCAATTTTGAGTGTTTGCTATTTATAGTAAATACTATTTTTGGCAGTATGCATTTGTCAGTCTTCAGGTCTTCAGTTTTAGTTGGAGCAATCATTTGGGTTCAAGTTCTTGCTTCTAAAAGCTTTATTTTGGTGAAATTCTTAAATAAAGGCACTAATGTTATAATTTGCAGTTGACCTCCTTGGCCTAGGAGAACAACTTTAAGTTGTGTTTAAAAGTGGGGCTTGGAAAATGATGCCTTTATCAAGGTGTTTTGTATTTTAAAATAAAGTTATTATGTGCCTTGCAAAATGGACGCCATCTTAAGGAATTAAAAGTCTTTTGGAAACTTGAAAAGGCATTTGTGTCTCTTGGCGTCCCTTCTTGGGATTTGAAGAGATTTCTAATCTTCTACAAAATGAAAACTTTGCTCCAGCTTTGAGCATCCATGAAAATTATGCTAAAGTTAAGCTGTCAAAATGACAATTGATATTTTGCTTCGAGGATGCCTACCTCCTAGCCTCTTGTCCAATTAAGTGTTTAAAAGATAACACCTAGTTGGCGAAATTGCTGCTTCTCAATATCAGACTAGCAGATTGAGCTCATTTGTTGAAGAATTTTGGAGTTTTATCAATTTTGGTTTTGCTGGTTCATCTACAGCTGAAGGTGATTTTGATTTATAGTTTTAAATCCATATTGAATTTGATTCTGGGTATTTAACCAATGAAATTACTGACCTTGGGCAACCCTTCATGCTCATTTTGAGATTTTAATTTGGAGAACCTGATTTTTAAAAGAAAATCGCCCCTTCAAGGAGGGTCATACCTTTCTAAAGTGCCTTGGAATTTGTGCAAGAATTATATGCTAAGTTTGGTTGCTGTTTGGTGTTATGATTTTGGGCGCCTACCTCCTAGAAGGCTTCTGCAAAAGACATCATTCAAATTGGAGGTGTATTGAGTGAGTTATGAATATTTTATTGGTTTTCACAGTTGCTGGTTGACATTTTCAATTTGCTGATTATTGTTATCAGACCTTAGAAGTTCAGATTTTTGATTCATTATCAACAGTTAGAGAGATAATTATTTGTATGGATCATCCATTACTCATGTGCTTTGAAGCTATTGTAATTTACATGTAATTTGCAGCTCTCTTTCCTATTTGTAAGACTGTAAACAGTAGTACTGTTCCAGTCCTTAATCGCTGCAATTAATTCTTCTTTCTTCTCACATTAAGTACCCCTGGATGGTTTACCACTAGTGTGGATAATTGAAATTGTATATCTCTTTGTACCCACTCTCAAGTGGTGAATCCCCACTCTTAAGTGGATGCCCACCGCAGTGGATGAATTAGATAGTTGTATCTTCATGGCTGGTTATCCGCCTAATTGTTTCAGTTTCAATTAATAACTCCGTCATATGTTAGCACCTCGCCCTCAGTGGGATCTTGAGTGCACATTCTTGACGTTGAGTTTGTTTCATTTCAAGTTATTGTTTTTATTTTCTCCACCATATGACAACACCTCTCCTTCCTTGGGATTGAGTGTGCATTCTTGGCGTTGAGATCATTCAAACTTGGATTTTCAATTTTGGAGCTAACGCTAATTCAATTGGCATAATGTTGATTGTGTTGTGAAAATTTCAATGAAAAAATTGGTTAGCATATTTCACTTTATTTGTTTTACCATCGCTTCTGTCAACAGTAAGAAGGGCGCCTCCCCTTTTCTGAGAGGAGGGATTCATATCTCACATAGCTGTGGCTGAAGTCCTAGTTGTGTAATCTATTGAAAAAGCTGATTACATAATTTTCACCCAACACTATGATAGAAGTGGAACCTCCCTGTATGTACTCCTATATTTAGTCAAATTCTTGTTTTCCCTTTTTTTTTTCATGAGTTCCAAATATGCATGCTTAAAATTGCAACCCATGATATCAGTTTTACACTTCCAAACATCAACATGTTCATTGTACTTTTTGTCAAAGAATTTTTTTTTTTTTTTGGTTTTGTTAATTCTGTCAACCATATGATCATTTGTGTTTTTTAATTCAAGAGTTGATAAGTCACACCCATCTTGTCAATGAAGTATCCCTTGAGAAATCTGCCTTTAAAAAGTTGTATGAAGCTCAAGGAATATTGTCAAACACTTTGCCCACAACCTGACTTGCTGTTGTTTACTTTGTTTTTGTGCCTTTTTATGATTTGGGATGCAATATGCAATGCTGTTACAACTAATTATGCAAACTGAGATGACTGGAATTAGGTTGCAGCAACTAATATGATTTAAATTTGCAAGCATATGACTGTGATTGATGTATGATAAGCATCTACAATGCTAAGGATATTTCTACAAACATTTATCTTTCATCCTATGGTCTGATAAGAACATCTACAACATTACGCATTTGATCAAACACTTGTCATGCAAGGTAATATGCATCTACAGCCAAGGGACATTAATGCAAACACTTGGCAAGCAACCTTCTTAAGCAAATGAACACTTAAGCAAGAAGATATTTTAACAAACATATCATATGCATCTCAAACTTCTTCCATATTCAATGATGCATAAGCTGATTATAATCTGATCACAATGTTCAATAGATGATTGATTTTCAATAGATAAATGTCTTATCAAAGAGCCCTAATGGCTGCCACAATACTTCAGACTTGTATTTATGCATAGAAGTCGATATACACTAAAAAGAACCTGTGATGTAATGCTGAAATGTTGTTGGTGGAGTGGCAAGCAAGTAGATATCTGTAGCAGCATTGAAGGACCTTCACACATGAAGAAACAAGCTCCCAAAAAGGTGTCGCCCCTGTTTTAGTACTGCAGCCTTCAGTATAAAATGTAGACAGCCCCCTCAGCCTTCAAACAACACTTGAAACGATTGCCAAGTTCTTAGAAACTGATTGCTCAAATACCCATAATGGTAAGGTGCCTCAATGATGAGTAAACAACATATATGTCCATCCAAAGTGCTCCCCCTGCTGTAGAAAATCAGACTCAGAAATAAATTATTGCAGCCTTCTTCCAACTCCCAAACACTCCTAAAATGATTGCCTAGCCTTCAAAAGAGGAGTGCTCCAATGCACAAAGAAAATTGATGCACTATGAAGCCACAATGAGCAAAAATCTGCATGCACTACTGTTCGCGTCACTATAGCGGCACTGTAGCGGCTGAGTGCAAATTCACAAAATCTTCCACCAAACCCCTCCAGCAGTACTTTATCAATTTCCTCCAACTTGATTATTAAAAATGAACATTAAATCTACAAATTATCTTCTTTGAGTCGATTTCTCCACAATCCTCAAAATTTGGCTATGAAGCCACTAAATTTTGCATCAATATGAAAGTCTGAGATAACCTCCACTCCCAACTAGCTAGGGTTGGTGTTACACAACCGAAACTAGCAAACTATGAGAATTTTACTTCTCCAGCTGTGACAAGCATTCAACTCTCCAATATTCAGAAAATGTAATTGACTCTAGGATATCTCAAATGCTCTCCAAAAGCCCCTTATAAAGAATTGACAAGAGGTTTCAAGAAACTTCTAGAATAAATTATTATTTTATTCTTTTAAGTGACTTTTTAATATGATTTTATTTTTAGTCACTTTTAATATTAAATTAATTAAATATAAGGTTACTTTTTAATATTTTATTTTTAATAACCTTATAAGTAATTAATTTAATATATTCCCCTTATTGCTCCAAAATGGGGACATGATGGTCAAGCCACCTATTTTTTCCCATGTATCAACTAGTTACTCCTCATCAAACTAGATAAAACCTTGTAGGTCAAGGGTTTGCTAGCCCTAACCTATCAAGGGCTTGCATTTTTCTACCATTCATCCCTCGTGCTAATATAGGGGCATTTATGCTCCTCTCCTAATGAAGGGCCATGTTTGAAGATTGAGGGGGAGAGAACATTTAATTGAGATCCTTAACTGATGTAGTCATGCTCTCACAATCCTTTGTCCATGGTTATAATTGGAATTTATAAGATTATATTCAAGTTGATAGAAGTCCATGATTTGCAGCTAAAAAAGTAATAGTATTTTACAATGAACTCACAACCAAAGTTTGCAACAATTTCTTTGCAGAAAATTTGCAAAATAAAATTTCTCTGAAAGCTGATACGAAAAAGATGTTAATGTTATGCTCAAAGGAAGATGGAAGCTAAGAATTGCAATTTTGCAAGACCTCCTAATAACTCTTGACCCCTCAAGAGCTGGAGAACAAATATATGTTTGGATGCCCAATCTACCCTTCTTCCTGCAATTTGTGAGTTTTTATTTGATTCGCATAGCATTAAGAGATACCTGCGGCTGCTAAAATTGGTTGACTGTTTTCTTACAAATTAAAGTAAGGCTTAAGAGTTTTATGCTTTACTGATTTCTTTCATAGTTTATAACTTTTTGTGATATGCAAAGTTAGAAGAGTCAATACAAATAATAAAGGTTTATGGTTTTTGAAGAGTGAAATGATAAAATTCAAGACTGCTAGCTTTAAGTTTAAGAATTATCATTAATCTGATAATGCTTATATAATCATAATTGATGTTTATTTAAGCAGATTTTTAATGGCACAAATCTACCTTTCAATATTATCTAGTCCATTTCTTAACAAGGAGTTCCAATTACCAGGTTGCATTAAAGCGAGCAATTTACTGCGAATGATTTTCTTTTCTTTTTTCCTCTGTTGGGTTATCATAAGAAATTCTTTTACCAAAAAGGTTAAATATCTTTGTGTAGGGATTGAAAGGAGACACAAGATTTATTGAAGCAAAGTGGCAACTAAGGTATTGGCCATTATAACAATCAATTGGTGCTTTTGCATGTTCTTGCTTCCAATACACTCAAATCAAAATTTATGTTGTTAGGCATGATATTTCTTAGGATACCATTAGTTTGTGTTCATAAGCATATTTGCTATCTACAATGGAAGTTGGCATATTTTCATTAATTGAAATGGTTTCATCAATATATGTTGGTAATGAGAGAAGAGATCTCCAAGTGATATAAGATGAGAGAAATTGAGAAACTTGCATTAGAAACCTTAAGAATGGATCCGCCTTTCAAAGAAGAGGCCATTTTGGAAATCCAACATTATGAGGGGAGATTGGTGAAATGTTCCACCCCAATTTATTTATTTTTCCAAAAAAATTCTACTCTCCCAAAGTTTAACAGATTAACATTTTTTCAAACAGTTTACAGATATTTCATTTTGAAGCATAAAATGGTCAAAATTCAAGAAACAACTTCACAATAACTGATAGCCCCAATTTTAAAAAGAATTTGATAACACATTTTGTCAAACAGTTTACAGATATTTCATTTTGAAGCATAAAATGGTCACAATTCAAGAAACACTTCACAATAAATTTCACAATAACTGATAGCCCCAATTTTTTAAAAAAATTGATAACAGTTTTGGTTAAAGATAGGATATACAACTTCTACAACAGATTTAACAGATACATACAAAACAACTAATTATATCAGTTGGTAATGAAATAAACACATTACTTTTCCTGATGTGTAATTTCCAGCTACTCCTTATTAGTACGACATCCCCTTAAACTTCTGTAGACTATACGATACCCTTTGATTTTAATATGGCTCCAAATGAAATGTATGGCAGCTCCAAAATAAGGAAGAAATAATTAAATTGACTGTTTAAATTGCCTTCAACCTATTGCGACCACCTTTTAAACTTTGTTCGACACAATTCCTATTGTACGGACTTCCCAAATACTGAAATATTCCGAGCCCAATTTTTTTACTTTTTCAAATTGCAAATTACAAACCAATGCACCCGTTAAGGTTAGCAGCTAAACCAAAACGATGCTGAAGCAACTCTAACCAAAATGTACACCAGGATCCCGATGAGGGCAAGGTGTGAGCATTGGTTAGAGGATCTGAATGCAGAAACAGAACTGGAAGGAACTCTAACCAAGAATGGCGCCAATGATGGCGAGCATATGGTCAGAGGATCTTCTACACTACGAGTACTGAAAAGGAACTCAACACCAAGTATGTGCTACCCAATCCAGTATGGAGTTGAGGCGACCATATGGCGGAGTACTACAAATTACAATGCTTGAAAGAGAAATAAGCTAAATTGCTGAAAGTACTCGACACCCAGAATGTGCTTTCTAACCCGGAGTGGGAAAGGAGCTACCATAGGGCGGAGATGTAAGGCATTACAAAGCAATTACAGAATGAAGAATGAGTATTACAAATCATGGTAAAGCAATATTAAAGAACTGTTGTCAGTACTACTGCCAGCTTACAATAGATATTATTGCCTGCAAGATCAAGATATTAGATGCTCTTTCAAAATTGTGCAATCAACAAGGAAGCTTCCGCATAGCCTTTAAGGAACTCTCAACACCCATCCAATAAGGAAGATGCAGATTTCTCAAGACTGTTATGACAGACCTGCACTTTTCAACCTATAACCAGCAACATAGAGATTCATTGAATAGCTCGTAACTCACTCCCTTCTTACTCAAATGGCATGATATCGGATGCAAAACACTACTAGTATGGAGGCGCTCAAGCTAATAACAAAAAACAGACTTAAAATGCAAACATTAATTAATGCACGATTCCCAAGACACAGCAGATGGTACGACCCAGCAAAGGGGCGATTTTACTTTATAAAATCAGATCCTTCCTCAAAAATTCTATAACTTGGCACACAGGGGCGCCCTGCCTAGACAATCGGAAATAGGCAATACCCAGAACAATATTTTTGTTGTTTTTTGACTTGTGAATAAAAAGAACAATCAGCTGTAATGAAAATGCAATTTCCAGAATTTCTCTAATATGCCTAAGACTGATCTAGAAAACCACAAGCTGATTACAATGCACAAATCCCAATGTAAACTCTCAAACTACACTAACTCACCACTAGTCGCTATCTTTCAAGTGAGAAGCAATGCCAAGCTAGGAGGCGTACATTCCTCGAAGCAATCCCAAAGCCAATCCGGCAGCATAACATTCCTGTAGACGAAAGATCCTAAAATGAGAACCAAAGGCTTCCTTTTATAATTTGCCGTTGACCTTCTCGAAACCCTAACCTTCTTTTCAGAGTCAAACCCTAATCCCCAAAAGATGGCGTCCCTTTCTTCAAAGCTTCAATTTGACTTCTTTTTAATTAAATTCATCACTTAAATAAAGGCGTCCCACTTAAGGCTTAATTTGACCTTAATAATTGTAAAATAATCTTCAATGAAGGCGCCACCCTCAAAAGACCACTTTTCAAAACAACATGAAATCAATAGACTATGCCAAGGGGTAATATAACATTAAAATATAATGTTATTTAAGTGAAATGAACTTATCTCTCCGAAACTGCATCCCGAAGCCAAAATCTGAATAAACCAATTGAGACGACTGAAGAGGAAAGTCAACTATGCTGAGACCAATAGGCTCACTGCCAAAAATAGAATTTACTAAAAATAGTAAATTCCTGAAGATGCTCAGAATGCCAAGAAGAACATACCATTGCGAAGCTCTCTGAAAACCCAGAAAGAATCCGCCATTGAAACAACCAACCTCGAGCAAGAGCATCCTTCAAAATAGGAAACCCTAATTTTACCTTTCGACTAGCCTACGGGTCTCAGGAATAGGCCAACGGTCACTGGAAAGATCAGGCTCGAGAAGGGGACATTACAAACTGACTGTTGGATTCACTGGATAGCCTGACTAATTCTAAAGGGGGTCTCCTCGAAGTGATATCTCCTGAAATTTGCATCTGAGGCTTCAAAAGCTTGGGCGCCCCTAGCTAGCTGGGGTGCCCAACTTCACCAGAGTTAGAATTTATTCTGTGTTTTTCACCTTGCTTTTGATTTTTGTCATTTTGCTCATGTTTCTCCCTCTGTTCCACCTTCAATATCTGATGACTGCCAACTTTGATTGACTTGCTGATGGCTGCATTGGAGAGCTGCTTCAAAATTGAAGAAGTCATGCTCGAGGTGTTGTGTGCAAACGCATTCATTTAGGCCTCCAAAAGTTTGGGTGCCTATCTTCTCCTGGGGCACCCATTTCCTCCAAACTTAGTCATTTTTGCTTGATTTTCAATATCTGATGACTGCCAACTTTGATTGACTTGCTGATGGCTGCATTGGAGAGCTGCTTCAAAATTGAAGAAGTCACGCTGGAGGTGTCGTCTGCAAACTCATTCATTTAGGCCTCCAAAAGTTTGGGTGCCTATCTTCTCCTAGGGCGCCCATTTCCTCATGACTTAGTCATTTTTGCTTGATTTTCATCTTCAAACTTGAATCTCCATTTTATACCTTCAGCTTAATCTGGATTTGTCGGTGTTTGACAAGTTTGATGATCTAATGAAGACATCCACTGCGAAGCTGACAGGATCCTGAGGGGATTGAGCACATTTGCAAACCCTAATTGTTGAGTTTGACCTCTCAAAAGGTTGGGCGCCCCTGGACACCTAGGGCACCCAAAGTTCCTAGACATAGAAATTTTTCTAAAGTTTTCATTGTTGTCCTTCTGTTTTCTGATTGAACCTCCATGTTTGATCTTGAATTCCAGGTGACTGGTTGATCTGATAATTGCGCCGCCGAACTCACTACGGAGCTGGGAAGAATCTGAACAACATTGCCCAGGAGCACGAACTCTGATTTCATCATCTGATACTGTCATGTCCCCTTCTAGTTGACATCTCTCAGAGCACAGGATTGGCCTATTATGCGACCCTCGTAGGCTGATAGGTTGGATAGAGGGTCATGTTGGAGCTTGGCTCAACTTCAGTTGGCGGTATTTGATCAGTTGGCTTTCGTTCGGGCTCATTCGGACACTTTTAGCCTGAGTTGCTATTTTTAGCAGTATTCAGCACTCAGCGTGGGACCCCTGCTATTTTTAGCAGTATGGATGGATTATGTGCAGAATCACTTCCTCAGTCGACAGCTTCAGACGGCTCGAGCATCGGGTTAATATTGAAGGAGATATTAATATTTAATTGATTTAATTAAACATTAATTACTGGAGCATTATAATATAAAGTTATAATATTTTATTATAACTTAAGTGATTTCAGTGAAGGGGTCGCCCATCATGAAAAGGGGGCCATTTGACGATTAAATTTATAATTAAAAATTATGCCGGAGACTATTGAAATATTAAAAGAATAAGAAGTCGAATTATTTAATAATCCCTATTATTGAGGAATTCACACTTTTCAGTGTATAGGGCATTCTGCATTGGAATTCGGGCCATTATGTCATTTGTGAATTGAAAATTGATCAAGTTTCGTCTGAGCACGGAAGCTTTAGGGTTTCAGTCTCGAAGCATTGGGGAACGAGCCATCTCCAGTGAGTATGATTCAGAGGGTGTGAAATATCATCCGATTTATTGCCAGGCAGAGGGATTTCTTCATCCAGAAGAAATTACAGAGCATTCAGAGGTTATTTGCATTCAGGGTTTCAGTAGTAATTCATTACAGAGGAGTCTCTTACCTTGAGGCGTTATTTTTGTTGATATCTGGAGGCTATTAGGGAGGCCGTACATTTCATTTAATGCTGTTGCTACAGCCGTACTATCTGCTGACAGGCCGTACATCTTCAGCTTGAAGCCGTCCTCAGATCTTGAGCTAAACGCCTATCAGTTTGGCCTTCTATCTCCAATCTTGGTGGTGCCTCAGCATTTGTATCAGTTTGCAATCGTTAGATAGAGGGAGAAAGGAGCATCCATCTCAGCCGTACCATTATCAAAAATTCATTTATTGCTGCAAGGAGAAATCAGGTTTTTATCAAATAAAGTGTTGCTTTTTAATTTGCATGTAACTGGATCTTTATTGTAATCATTGTGGAAGGTTAAATAATAGTCAAGCCTCAGTATTTGCAATAGATTCTTGTATTTCCGGAGTTGTATGAATTTATCTAGATTTTATATTATTTTATTGCAAAATTGCATTCTTCATTATTTATGCAAAAAACTCAAAAACAGTCAAAAAACCAAAAACCTTCAAAAACATCAGAAAAACAGTCAGTATCGGAAACAGGGAGAAACTAGGGTTTCTACAGATACCCTGAAAAGTTGGGCGCCTATCTCCTCTAGGGGCACCCATGGCTTCTAGACTTAGTTTTTATTTTGCAGTTTTCGCCTTTCGCAACTTCCCTTCTTCATTCCTCATTCTGCGTGCACGTTCACCATTTCTCATCTTCCGTTTAGTGCTTGAATGTTTGAATTTGACACCTGGCAGCTGACTAGCTTCCGTTAATGGCTTTGGAGCTCCCGAAATGCTTTCTAAAATTGAAAAAGCAGAATAAACCCACTAGGGCAGAACTGATCCTTTTGTGATTCTAACTGCATCAACCTGATGAGAAAGTATTTTTGACCAATCGGAATTAGTTTGAACCCTAGAAGCCACACTTTCTATTTTTAGAAAAAAAATTCCAGCATCCATTTCGAAAGAAACCCAGAAAAACTCAGAAAGAGTTACTATTTTTAGAAAGTTTCTAAAAATAGCAATTTTCCTAAAAAGTAGGGATGAAAAATTGAGATCTGGGTTTTGTAGACTTGGTCGCTCTGAGCAAACCCAGATCATCAGATTTTGAAAATTTCAAGTTTTTGCTCCTCATGCAGGACATATAAACCCCAATTTTGACTTTTTTTGACAAATTTGACAAGACTTTTACTCATTTCTACAAAATGCCTAAGTGTAACAAAATTTTTAATTTGGGGTACAACAGATTTTTGGGAAGATGGGATAAGGAGAGCATTTTAATTTTTTTTAAATCAAAGCATATAAAGATGGAAGATTATAATTAAAATGAGGATAAGAGGGTTAAGAAGGGGAAAAATAATTACTAAGGAGAGAATAAATAAAGGGTGAGAGGAAATTAATAAATGATGAGAGTCAAGAGGGGAAGAGAGATCATGGAAGGATAGGGCTGCTTAGGAGAGGGAAAAAGAATATAAAACAAATTCAAAACACACAAAATGAGGAGACTAAAATAGGCGCAAAAGATAATAATGAGATTGTAAAACATGTAATTTTCATTATTGCAAAGGTCCCCCCCTCTTAACTATGGAGATGAGCTCATGGATTCCAAGAGCATCTAGGGGTACTAGCAATCTTGCATCACGAAAAATATTGCTAATTTATTTTTGTTGTTTTCAATAAGGGCTAAAGTGTGTGGAAAATAAATATTTTAATTTGAAATAATGTGATTTTCCCTTGTGGAAGCACAAAAGATTTACTGAGAGGGGGGGTGAATCAGTAAATCAATAATAAAACTTTTTATTTTCAATCTTTTAAAACTTGCTACAATCAACCTATTTGATTTGAATCAATTTCCCCAAGTTGACACAATTTAATTGAAATAATAATTTTTAAGTAGGCACCAACCTACAGATTTACAACTAGGTGATTTAGTAGAATGAAATCTACAAGGAACACCTAGACCTCTACAGATTTTAGTAGACACCTGCCTACAAGGAGCACCAACCCCTAAATGCAAGGCACCAAACCTTGACTTGTTGGATGAAACAATTGTTCTCAATCAGATCTGCAATCTGCCAATTCTCCAATCTGCCTTTGTGATATAACTTCTCTCACTCAGCCTACACAAGAAGAAAGGCTTCTGATTCTGACTTCTTGAACTTCTCAACCACATTTTCAAGCCTTGAAATGAATGCTAAATATATACTTTGTTCTAGAATTGCATCCCTTGATGAAGGATCATGTCTTTGTCTTTTCAGAATTCATTCACACCTCTTCATTTGCTTCATTTCTGATTTAATAATAATTTTTATTTTCAGCTTTGTTTTGTTAAATCACTTGAGTTGAGATCAATACATGAAGGAACACGTCTTTTGAAAACTGTGATGATCATTGGCTGACTATGTCTTTTGAATCCTTAGATTTTTACTCCAACTCATACGTATTTAGTCAATACGTCCTTTTCTTTTGGAGTGGATCGATGCCTATTCATGCACCGCTTTGTTTGTTTTTATTAATAATCATATAATCATTAATCTAAAACCTTTTTGTTTTATTCCGAATAAATCTCACCATATATTTTAATAAATCGAAACTCATTGAGCAATATTTATCGACTCAATCATTTTAATCGCACCTTTCTCAAGATTATCGTTTATGCTTTTTAGAAAAGACGTATGCTTATTTTTCGTGATATTGTCCTCCTTAGATCTTTCACGTCAGAGGCTTATTGTATTTCATATGTATTCATCAGTTGATAGATAGCGACAGATCAAATCATTTTAAATGATATCGGCTTTTCAAAATAAACCCGTCACTTAAAGACTTCCTGTCATCACGTAAATAAATCCGTCACTTAAAGACTTCCAGTCATCACGCCTCTAGTCTTAAGTAATTTGCATCGCTTCTTCCAGTTCTACGTCACTGTCTCAACTAAAGCCATGATATCTTTCAATTTTGTTCTTGATATTGACGCGCATATGATCCTTCCATCGGCCTTTTTGCTCAGCAATCACCGCCCATCTTTGAATGATATTAATCACTGCCTTATATATATAATAATGATTATTGCATCCGATATAGTAATCGTTGGTTAAATGAATTGCTCCTTTATTAAAAACTTGGCCAATGAATATAGTTTTCTTTGGCACTAAATATCTACCGTTACAACAAACATTTTATCTTGTCCAACGAAGCAGATATTGTCTTCACGTAATGGCTTCAATAGATGATGCAGCTAACCCATTGTCTTTATCAATATGTAATCTCCAAACAAAATCATGTTGTATGAAGTAGGACCAAATCTGAATTCGAATCTTTTAGTTAAAAGACAAATATTCAATGAGTTGTCTATGATTTGTCCTTTGTGACTGTTCTTCAATAAGGCATATAAATCTTTAGTCATATTAATCTAAGAATATGTTATCTTCAGTTATGCGCGTACTTGACATCAATGACAATATTTTAACAATCTCCCCCTTTGTCATTGATGGAAACCTCTTCATTGTCAACTTTGATCTTCTATTTGCTCCCCCTATCTCCAATTTTCTCCCCCTTTGACATCAATGGCAAGGGGTCTTCTAACAATATTTCAGATCCATGAGGCTACAAGATTTTGTGCGTTGCTCCCCCTGAATATATGCTTCCATCAATTAATTTGATGGTTGTGGAACAACTCTCAATTTGTCCCTTAGATATTCAAATGTATCTCTTGGAAGTGGTTTAGTAAATATGTCAGCAGTTTGCTCTTTTGTAGTTATGTATTCTAAACACACTTGTCCTTCTCCTACTTGTTCTCTTAAGAAGTGATACTTAATAGGTATGTGCTTGGTTCTTGAGTGCATCACTGGATTCTTGGAGATATTGATTGCACTAGTATTATCGCAATAGATAGTGCAGGGATGATCATACTCTATTTGATATCTTTTAAAGTTTGCCTCATCCATAAAAGTTGAGTGCAACATGCTGCCGCTGCAATATATTCAGCTTCAGCTGTAGATAGAGAGACTGATTCTTGTTTTTTGCTTATCCAAGATACTAGATTTCCTCCAAGAAAAAAGGCTCCTCCACTTGTACTTTTTCTATCATCCACATTGCCAGCCCAATCAGCATCTGTGAATGCTTCAAGAGTGAAATCATTGCTACTAGGGTACCATAGACCATATTCCATTGTGCCTTTCAAATACTTGAATATACGCTTTACCGCATGAACATGTGTCTCTTTTGGTGCTGCTTGAAATCTTGCCACAACTCCAACAGCTTGCATTATGTCTGGTCTTGTAGAAGTTAGATACAACAAACTTCCAATCATTGATCTATAAAGTGATTGATTCACATCTTGGGATTCATCATCTTTACTTAGCTTGCAACCTGTAATCATAGGAGTACTAACAGGATTGCAATCTTCCATCCTAAACCTTTTTAACATTTTTTTCACATATTTAGTTTGGGAGATGAAAATACCTTTGCTTGATTGTGAAATTTGCAGCCCAAGAAAGAAAGATAATTCTCCCAACATTGACATCTCAAATTCTTTTTGCATACATGATGAAAATTCTTTGCACATTTTGTCCTTGTCTCCACCAAAAATGATGTCATCTACATATACCACCACAATTAATAAGTGTCCATTCTCTTCTTTGATGTATAGATTGCTGTCAACATCTCCCCTTTTGAAACCTTGCTCTTTGAGATATTTGTCAAGTCTAGAATACCAAGCTCTAGGAGCTTGTTTAAGCCCATAGAGAGCTTTCCTTAACTTGCACACATAATCCATGTCTTCTGATAGTAGGAAGCCTTCCGGTTGTTCAATATAAACTTCCTCTTCTAAATCTCCATTAAGAAAAGCAGATTTGACGTCCATTTGATAAACTTTAAACTTTTTGTGACTTGCATAGGATAAAAACATTCTAATTGCTTCAATCCTTGCAACTGGTGCGAAGGTTTCCTCAAAGTCTACTCCTTCAACTTGTGCATAGCCTTTGCACACTAACCTTGCTTTGTTCC
Source organism: Sequoia sempervirens (assembly GCA_007258455.2). Classification (NCBI taxonomy): domain Eukaryota; kingdom Viridiplantae; phylum Streptophyta; class Pinopsida; order Cupressales; family Cupressaceae; genus Sequoia; species Sequoia sempervirens. The sequence continues at coordinate 50,986 of VDFB02377904.1, forward strand.
TTGTGACTTTACCATCTTCATTTAATTTGTTTCTAAAAACCCATTTTGTGCCAATTACATTCTTATCTTTTGGTCTTGGAACAATTTCCCAAGTTTCATTTTTCTCTATTTGATCCAATTCTTCATTCATTGCATCAATCCAACTTTTGTCTTTGCTTGCTTCTTCAAAAGTTTTGGGCTCAACTTGAGATAGAAAAGCTGCATGACAATCTTCATTGTAATTCACCATTCTCCTTGTAGATCTACATCTATCTTGAAGAATCAAATCTTCAGGATGGTTCTTTTGAACGAACTTGGAAGGTGTCTTTGGTATCTTCATGGGAGTCTTTTGTGAAGATTCTCCTTCTTTTGCCTCTTCTTCTTTTTCTTCCTCTTGGGAGTCCTCATCATCTTTGTCTTCTTTATTCATAATTTGAATATGGTGATCACTTTGTCCAACTTCTTTGAATTGCTTTCCTTCATCAATTCTTACATTAGCACTTTCAACAATTTTGTGAGTCCTTTTGTTGTAGCATCTATATGCCTTGCTTTTTGATGAGTAGCCAAGAAAGATTCCCTCATCTGCTCTTGTATCAAATTTGCTCAAATCTTCTTCATCTCTTCTAATGTAGCAAGTGCTTCCAAAAATCTTGAAGTATTTGACAGTTGCTGGTCTTCCTTTCCAAAGTTCATAAGGTGTCTTCTCATTGTTCACTCTTATTTGTGCACGATTCAGAATGTAAACTGCTGTATGAATTGCTTCTTTCCAAAAGGAATCTGCTATCTTGTTTTCATTTAGCATTGCCCTTGCCATTTCTTGAACTGTCCTATTTCTCCTTTCTACAACCCCATTTTGTTGAGGGGTTCTAGCTGCAGAAAATTGCCTTTTAATTCCATGTTCTATGCAGAAATTTTCAAATTCTTTTGAAGTGAATTCTCCTCCTCGGTCTGATCTAAGGCATTTTATCTTGCAGTTTGCCTCATTTTCAACCAGCTCCTTGAATGCTTTAAATTTGTCAAAAGCTTCAGATTTTTCTTTCAAGAATGCAACCCAAGTCATCCTTGAGAAGTCATCAATCAGCAACATAAAGTATCTTTCTCCATTCATGCTTTTGGATTTTGTTGGCCCACAAAGATCTGTGTGTATGAGTTCTAATGGTTTTGATGAAGTATGCTCCTTAGACTTAAAGCTTGACTTTGTTTGCTTTCCAAGTTGACACTCTCTACAAATGATGTTAGAAGGTTTTGTTATCCTTGGCATATCTCTCACAGCATTTGATTTGCTAACTTTGACAATATTATCAAAGTTTAGATGGCCTAGCCTTTTGTGCCACAACCAACTCTCATCCTCTTGTACTAAATTGCAGCTTTCACAACTTATCTCTTTTAGGACATACAAATTTTGTTTCCTTTCAGCTTGAGCAACCAGCTTTCCATCTTTCTTAATATCACATGTATTAGAAAGAAATGTGATACTATGTCCTTGATCACAAAGTTGACTTACACTTAGAAGATTTTCTTTTAGGCCCTTAACATACAAAACATTTTCTGTTTTTGTTCTTCCATTATCTAGACTAAGTGTTCCTTTTCCTTTTATTTGTTTTCTTGAATTATCACCAAATCTTACTGTTCCTTCATCAGTAGGTTCAAGAGAGATGAATTTGCTCTTGTCACCTGTCATGTGCTTTGAGCACCCACTATCAATGTACCATCTATCCTTCTTACTTTCAGCATGTAAGGCAGTTTGGATGAACATTGATTTCTCCTTTTTCCTCCATACTTTGATAGGTATTTCTTTCCTCTTAATAGATTTATCTACCTTCTTGTTTTGTTTTGGAGAGTTATTAAAAACTGACCTACAAGCTTGAGCTTTGTGCCCAAGATTCTTACATTTGCAGCATAGATCATTATAGTCTATTAAAGGTGTGAAAGGATTATTATCTCTCCTAAGGTAGCTAGAACTATTTTTCACTTTATTTTTACAATTTAAGGCTTTGTGCCCAAATTTGTTACATACAAAACAATAACCATTAAATGCATAGAAGTGCCTACTATTCAATCTTCTTTTAGAATCAGCACTTATCCAATCTTCTTCTCCTTGGTTTGAGAGAGTCTTGAAATCTTCTTTGGAGTTAGTGACCTTCTTGGATTTTTCTTCAAAACTGCTTCCCATTTTGCTTTGAAGAAGATCTTGAGCCTTCATTAACTCAATCAGCTTGCTAGATTCTTCATCAATCTTTGAGTGTTGATCCTTTGCTTTCTCCAATTCCAACTTTAGCATTGCTATCTCTTGCTCCAGCTTGTTACATTTCATCTCCTTTGTATTGAGTTTGTTTTTCAATTCATCTTCATTTCTTTCAGCTTCCATGATTTGAGCTCTCAAATCTTCAATGGTTTTGCTTGAATTCTCCAAATCATTTGTCATTTCTTTGATCTTCAACTTGTACTTGGCAGCCTTCTTCTTCAAGTCTTCATTTTTCTTGTAAGCATAGTGCAATTCTTCCTCAAGATCTACTTCCTCTCCTTCATCTTGATCTATTTCTTCTTCTTCTTCACATTCTTGTTCAACTTTTTGTTCTTCACA